>CAUHTR010008248.1:0-128226 GCA_959609185.1 Schmidtea polychroa | reverse complement strand
GCATCCAAAATAGGAATAAAGTTCAGTTGCATCCAAATACTTCCAACTATCTCCAAAAACGGTGTTTCCTTCACTGTTTGAGTTTTTCAAAATCATATTTTCAATAGCTTTTGGAAAAAATATCATGAATGCACTGTTTATATCAGTGATTCGTCTAGCTGCATACCTAGTAATTCCCGGAGTCATATTCAATATATTTTCTGCTCGATTGCGACCCAAATTGGTGCTAACAAGTTTTGATGCCACAATACTGTCTTATCTTTCGATAAAAAACTATTTGGCTCTACATCGCCTAAACTTTCCTGATCAGAACTCGAATACTCGCTACCACTAAAAACTAAATCTTGAATTTCTTCATCGGTTAAATTTTGATGTGTCATAATTTTGAAAACCCACAAAATAATAATTTAGAACAAATAACATATGTTTGTTGTAAACAGGTAAAAACAAATCATGTTTGAACAGGAATTTCATTATAGACATTTTTGTCCACATTACGGTCAACGTGCATTTTTTTTATACCTAGAAATCTGTATGACACCATAAAATAAATTAAGCGGCAAATTATTAATTTAAAAAAAAGAAGAATTTACATTGAAAATTTTTTCAAACTTAAGTTTGTATTCAGGCGTTATTTACATTTAAAAAATAATTTTGACAAAAATGTCCACAATACCATATAAAGGTTAAATGAAATTATTCATAATATATTTTAAATAATGTAAATTTATAGTAACTAAAATTAAATTTATATAATGATTGAAATTTTCATTTGATAAAGGCTGTGCCGAATTATCATGTATCTCATATATTACAACTATTGATATGAAAATCATTGAATTAAAAAAAAGATGAAAGGTGAAACCAAAAGATAAATATGATATTAAAATATACTGTTTCAAGGATATTTTTCAACTTTTATTTGTAGTTTTATTCTGTCATAAAACACTTTTTTTTATTTAGAATATGCATTCTATCCAACAATACATACAGCAAATATTCATTACAGAATCGTTCCCATTAATGTAAAAAATTAATGGACCCTAAATAGGAAATTTTATAGTATCTTGAAAAATGCAAATTCCATTCATCGAACCGATAGAAAATTAAGAATTTGACGTAATCAATTATAAAAAATTATTGTACAAATTCAACACCGTAAAATAATTTGAAATTTTTCATAACTTTTGAACAGAAAAATTTGATGAGTAAACGAAGTTTTGAAAACTTTGAAATTTAATTCATTTTCCACAGAGCATAACAAAAGAACGAAATAAAAATAAACAAAATTTTTTTTCAGAAATTCAGAAAAATTCAGCATATATACTAAAAATTTGCGATACACTGATTTAAAAGGGCTCCTAATTAAATGCAAACTAAATAATCCCATTTTGCACACTAAAAAATTAACATTTGCTAACTATTTTTGCAAACTAAAAAATAATTTTTGCACACTATAAAATTGATTTTTGCTAACTATTTTTTGAAAACTAAAAAAATTATTTTTGCACACTATTAAATACTTATTTGCTAACTATATTTTGCAAACTAAAAAAATGATTTTTGCACACTATAAAATCGATATTTGCTAACTATGTTCTGCAAACTAAAAGATAAATATTTGCACACTATTTTCAAAAATATTTATACATTATAAAATAAAAATTTCAGATATATTTCAATGAATAAAAAAGCATAAAGATTACAATTTATTGTGAATGCTTAAATACAACAATTTATAGACATTTAAAAAATGGTTTAACAAAATGTTTTGTATGATGGCTGCATTTTATTTGCACTAGATATAATAAATTTTTAGTTCTACTGCAACAGCAATGCTTTTCTTGCTTTTGCAGGGCGACCTCTCTTTCTTTTGGTTCCAATTGGAACATTTTTCGCTTCGGTTGGAGGGGCTACAAGCTTTAGTCGAATAGCTAATCCAACAATGTGTTTGCAAAGCATTTTTTTAAAAAAAGAAGGGCAGTTACAGTCTCCGTTAATCCAGTCATTTTGATCTTTTGGTAAAATAGTAGTCCATGAAAGAAATGCATTAATTTTAAACTCATCAAACGTTTCCCAGTTGTCAATTCCATCGTAGGTTTCTGTCAAATCTTTTGCAGCAATTTTGTAAACAACACCACTCTCTGTTGATTCTGGAGAAATGGTTTTCTTCAACTTTGCCCACTGGTATGAGCTAGTCCAAAGTTCCAAGTCAATTTCTGGTTCGGTTTTGATGACTTTAATTCCAGATTCGTAATTGTTGGACCACCTTTCAATCCAATCAACCAATCCAACAGTAAATCTTGATAGTGAGACTCGCTCTCTCATAGAATCTTCATCTTTCATGACTCGGTTGTATGCCTCAAGGGCATTGTTTGTGCTAGGTGTTAGTTTTTTGGCACCTTCAAACCAATTTTTATTTGATTTCAGCCATTCAGCTGTGAAGTATTCGACAAACTCTTTGTTTGCCTTCCACTTTTTCAAGAATAAAATTGATGCTTTTTCAAAAACTTCTCTGGATTGACCGAGTTGCAAAGAATCAATGTCAGACAAAATTTCCTGTCTTGGATCTTTTGGAATCAAAGAATCCACTTTTTTCTGAACATTTTTTTTTCATATGAGCCCAGCACATAATCACCAATACGTCTTTGTCAAACACTGCTATGAAAGAGTTTTGGATGCATCAGAAATTAATGTGCTTGGATTGAAGGGAGCATTGAAGATTTTAGGAACTTCATTCTTCAATGCAGTAAACAAAAATTTGAAGTCCTCAGTTTTTTCATCGGTGCATACTCCAATACCAAACAATGAAACTGGCGATTGCGATCTGTTGTACCAATAACAAGAACAGGGAAGCCTTGCCATACAAGTTTGTATGTAGCATCTGCATGAATGTTGTCAGCGTTTAAAGCCATTTTCAACATTGTTTTGGATGAAATGAAGTACCGGAAATATCCAGTGTCCTCATATTTAATTTCATATGCAACAACAAATGCTTTGTTATCTGCTTCTGGAACAGCTGAATGAATTTGCAACCACTGATTTAATTCTCCAAGGCTAATGATGTTGGCACCACATTTGGACTTTCTCAAGGATGTCAGATGATTATTCAGTTGTGTTTGACTCGGAAGGGGTAATTTTTCGTTAGACAAATGTTCTAACATTGCTTTTGGTTTCAATTTTAAAGCAAACAATTTGTCAATTTCAGTTTTGACGGTATCTGTCATTGTTGTTCTTGTTTTGATGTTGTCACAATCATGTGCATGTCCTGATCTGTATAGAACAATATCACTAGTGCTGGACTCGTACCACAAGTAAACTGAGGCTGAACATTGTTCCCCACGAAATTTAACACGATTACAGCGGAAAAACCTCTTTTTCCCCTCTTCAGTTTTATTTGTCCGAAAACAAGACCACTTTTTCGTTTTTTACAAAATCCTCAGCTTCATTTGAACTTGCAAATGCATTTGCTCTTTTCCAGTCTTTGCAAATTTTTTTCCTTCGAGTTTCAAGTTTTAAAACGTGTTCTTCATCTTCATTTCCTGAAGAACAGTATTCTGGAACAAAGTCAAACTCTGAATTTTTTTTAAATTCCACCATTGCTATAACGACAAAGAAGTATTTATTATGAATAAAACAAACATAGTTAGAAAATAATTTATTTATAGTTAGCATTACTATTTATAGTTAGCATTTATTATTTATAGTTAGCATTTATTATTTATAGTTAGCATTTATAGTGTGCAAATACATTAAAATAGTGTGCATTTAAATTGTAGCGATTTAAAAGTAACGAAGTAATAGTGATAACTGGATTTAAAAGAATGCGATATTATAATTTTCTTTTTGTGTTTTTTCTTATTTTGTGTTAAATATAAAATAGTACTGTTTATTTATAATGCATTTTAGAAAAATGATAGTTTAAGAAGAATAATCGTATCAATATTGTCTATTTTTTGTAACCACAACAACAATAAAAAATAATGTAAAATATTAATAATTAAAATTTAACAAAAACAAAAATAAAAGTACAAATAAAAAAGATTATATCTATAATCATTAGACCTAAGGTTTATTATAATTAAATTTGTTTATAAATGATTAAGCATTTGTTATTTTCCACAATTATAAATGAATAATATAAAATTTAAATATATTCAGTAATAAACATTATGTAATGTAATTTTTATAATTAACGCGTTCCGTACTAAGCGCCACACATGTGTAACAAATTCCATATTATAAATGAGAACGTGGATTGCAATTGAGCAATGATTGCATGTATGAAAATGTTTGTAATTGTTTGCTTGGAATTGAATTTTTTGACAATATTTGGTATGATGATTGTGGTATGCTTTATGTTATATTTATAGATCCTATGGATAAAGGTATTGACAATAAAATATGTACTTTAAATAACGAATATAATAGGGTAATATAATACGATAAAATGGGTGTAGGCCCATTATTAATATCTTGATTAATAATAAGAAAATTAATTGTCTTTTAGATAATAAGCGCCAAAATAAGTGTTATTAGTAAAGTACTAAACGCGCTCGAAAATGTAAAAGTTGAAAATACTAATTTATTGGTAAAATGTGCAAATGAGAGCTCGTCAGAAATATTAGGAAAGGTTTTGTTAAAAATAAAAATTTTAAATCAAGGTCGATTTCCTTATCGCAAATGAAATTTACTCAAGTTTAATAGGGGTTTTATTACGTTAGATCAATTTAATATTAAACTTGTATTGAAGCCATAAAAAGAAAATGTTTTAATGCTGGACAATGGAAAACCAAGTAATTTAAAAAATAATGATCAAATTAGTAGAGATGTGACTTTGAATAAAATAATTAAAGAATATGAAAACCTATTTATGAAAAGCATGAAATATTAACAAAAAGTGAACCTATTGTTATTAACCCTAGACGCTAACCATTTCATCTAATTAAGAAAATTGAAAAAAATTATTAAGAATATGGAGGAAAATGAAATAATAAGTCAATGTGAGTGTCCCGTGGAACTCACCTTTAGTGTGTTAAAAAGAAAGATAAAGATGATACAAGGATAAGTTTAGATTATAGAGCGTTAAATGGGGTGACAGAAAGACCAATATTTCCTATTCTGAATACTCAAGAAATGTTAGATATTTTGTATGGCGCTAAATATTTTACAACCCTTGATTTCGAGAATGCTTATTATGAAGTTGAGCTACAAGATAAATCTAGATTAAAAACAGCATTTTTCGTAAATACTACTCAGTGTTGTTTTAATCATATGCCTTTTGGCATTGCAGCGGCGCCTGCAACATTTCAAAAGCTCATGAATAAAGTATTAAGACCACTGAAAGGTAAAGAAGCTGTTGTTTATCTTGATGAGATATTAACACATTGACGGACAGATGGAAAATTATATATGGCTATATGACGGCTATAGACGCAAGTGTCCGTCAACGTGTTAATATTTTCGTCTTCCTTGCAAGAACATTGTATATGAACATACAAGTATATTAAAATATAAATCGCATAATTATCTCTATCCTAACTTGCCCGTTCTTAATTTAAAACAGTTTTTGAATGGGTTGTGTGCACTTTTCAACTTTCCAAGTATTGTAAGATTTGCAGAAATAGTAAAAACAATTCAATCAGAAGGCAGAGAGCATAAGGCTTGTTAATTTTTGTATTGGCGTGATCAGGACCTATATTTAGGACAAAATATGTCATTTAATGAATAGACCCTGTGAAAACACATTATATAGTTATTATTTATTTCATAATCACATAGTAAATCTTATCTTTCGTTGTAAAATATTTGATAATAATCTTATAATGTCGCGGAATGCTAATCCTTCAAAATTAAATTGCTGAATCCCAGATTTGAAGGAAGTAAAAATTTTTAGTTGGCAATTGATAAGATTATTTCCAAAAGGTATAAGATAATATCAAATCTGAAACTTCATAATCTGATGATGATAGACAAGATTCATAAGAAAAGTCCCATCTTATTAACAAATGTTAGAAATGGCGGTACAACGTAGTTGTCTTCCTAGGAGAATTACGAGGTTTTACCAAATTGTTAGACGATCTTTTAACATAAAATGGAATTTATTATTTGTGTTCGGATCTTGTTTTTCAATAAAAATGTCATAGGTGAAATGCCACATACATAGGAATGACTAACCGCCATCTGCGTATTCAACTTCTTGATCACTGTCAACTAAGGAAATTGATTAATATATGTGGGCACAATAATGAATTTAAGTCGTGTTTGTGTTTGTAGTATCGTATTTGGAGTTGTAAATAGAAAACCAATGTACAAAATGATGTGATTATGTATTTTTAATGTTTAAAAAATATATTAAATTCAATGCATATGACATTGTGCTTTGAATAATTTGCTTGGTATGTAAAAGATGGGAAACTTATTACATTTAATAAAAAAATGTTTGTTTAAATTGAAAATTAATTTAATATATTTTGGTTTCTGAATTTTTATATTTTTTACAATTTAAAATCTATATAGTTTTTTCCTACCTCGAAATATATTGTATAAGTGATGCTGTTTTTTATAAGTGAGTGGTGTTTTTAAAGTTATATTTTTTCGATTTCTTTTTTAAAATATAGAAATGTTAGTTCATTTTCATTATTAAACTTATAACACTATTTTATTGAATGCTACCTAGTTAGGTTTTTAGCTCGTTTAGCTAATTGACTCATTAAATATCAAAAATAATATTGTCTTCAAAACCTATCACACGTCTGTTAGATTATTTGCCTACATATAGACTTAACAAAATAAAAATGTGCCATATAAATCTGGATTATAATTCGGATGAAATTTATTACTACATATATTTTTGAATGGTTCTTCAATGGTAATTTTTAATGGACAAAAAGCATTGAAAGTATTTATGATTAATATATTTACAAAGAAACAGTAAAAGTAAGGATATTTATAAGCTTATATTTCTAGATGTCATTGAAGATGAGGCAAATTCAAACAACCGAAAGCCTGCATACAATAAATTCAACAAGAGCAGTGGAATCTTCTTGACACAATTTATTCATAACAAAGAAAGTATAAAGTGGAAGAAAACAGTAATCGACTAGTTAAAAAAGAACCATGGCAGTGGTAAATAACTTTTAAAATTTTCTAGAATTGGATCAACTTCAGGATATCGCTTTGAGTGATTTAATATATTGTCTGTAAATTTGTTGTATTAATACTAACTGTAACAATGCAAGTAAAGTTAAATAATATTTTTGCATAGTAAATCCATGACCACAATTTTTATTCATTTATCTACTTGAAATCACAAATTTCACAATTTCATCGCACTAATACCCAGGATTACCGTGAAGAATGCGTTCCAAGTTTTCATAACGTTAAATGAGGTATTGCTGTAGTTTTCGAATACAAATAAGCAATCTGTATCTCAAAAAAGTATACGCACAATTTGTCCATCCAAAACAAAAACAATAAAAAATTTAAAGTTGAAAAAAAAATTTTTATTGGAAAAATATTTATAATTTGGATATTGCTGTATTCAAAGCAATCCATCGTTTTATTCATTAAAATCAAATAAAAAATTTAGGCTATTTAAATTCCCGACCATAAAGATCATTATATATTCAAAGAATTTACGACACAAAAGTTTTATCGGAATACAGCCAATATCATTCTGATTTACGAAAATGAAAAATGTTTTTAAGATCCATCAGATTTTCTTTATTTTTGAGCGAATGACATAAAAAAATTTTCTGAAATTCTTCATCCAGTAAGTTTTAATTTTTTTGTTCAAGTTTCTCAATTTTCGTTCAAAATTCTTCAACTGCATTATTTCCTTTGCGGTAATTGGGAGCTTCATTGAGATCGTATATAAGACTAATTTTTGTATAATGGAGATTTCTCAATTGATTTTCAAGGATTTCATCCATGCAATTGATTCTCAAAATTTGTTTGTATTGGATCTCATTGTCAAAAATAAGAGACTAACTAGTACATATAAGTGAATTTGAGTGCATACACTATTTTTTCGAACAAAATATTGAAAATTAAATATTTTCAGTGTTGTACATAATGATTTAGATTTCTTTTCATTTAAGTGTTTTTAGTTAATTATGATTTTATGAATAAATATCATTTTCGGAACTCGGTACCGGTCATCATGGGTTTGTTTAAATTTGCCAATTTATGTCGCACTTTTAACAAATAGTATTATTACATCGCGAATTGAAAACTCCAAGTTCTTCATATGACTGACAAGAACGCAAATATACCTCAAAGCTTGGAAGCTGTTAAAATATTATGTGAGGACAATAAATATTCATTTTATTTAAAACCTATTTTGTTAATTTATGTCTTAACTATTTTAGTGCTGGAATTCAATTATTTTATGAAAAAAATTTAATGTTGAAATGATGAAATAAGTCATCAAGTTAAAAATATTCATTACCTAGCTTGCAATTTCGTTAGAGCGTCCTCGGCTATTCCTAACTGATTCATTTTCATTTGCATATTTTCAATTTGTCTCTTTGAAAATCTGTATTGATAGTAGGCTAACCAGCAGCCTCCGATGGTTATAATAACAAGAGTAATTAAAATAGAATCTTTCATGAACGAATATGTTTCTAACATCAAAAGTGTGAATAGAAATAAAATGATTTAATAAAGGTACTTTTCGGGGGCCCAAATAATATTAAATCAGTAGCTTTGAGAACAATTTTTTTTCGATGAACTGGATTTTTAATTTTTAGATCTTTAATCAGAAATGACATATCAGTTGCTGCCAATCTAAAGATATTTGAATAAGATGAAAATAAATATAATAAATAATTTTTTTGCATTATTTGCTGTTTAATACGAACCAAAATTCTTGTTAATCCTACAATGTTTAGCTTTCAAAATTTCAATAAATGTAAAATAAATATGAATTTTTTAAATAGATTCAACTTAAAATACTTAATAAGAATCAAAAGTGCTTTGCAAATTACTAAGTTTTGGTAAATTAAGATTTCTTGTACTTCTTGCTTACCATTTATTAAATATAAATCGTACAATTTTATTTTTACATTAATTTTAAATCGTTGTGTCCCACTTAACTCGATTTTTGACTACTTGGGTATTCAATTACTAATTTTAATAAAATATTTTTCCGCAAAATTTTTCCATATATATAAATAAAGTCCTCCTAAAAAATAATTGTAAGTAGATTGTAAGTATGTCTTATAAAGTTAAAATTGAATAATAATATATCTTTTATATTTTCAAAGGAAATATCTTAAATAAAAGTATTTTCTGTACTAAAAAAATTAAAAAAGGTCTAAAATTTCCCAATATACTTCAAGAAACCCTTTAAAACATTGAAATTAACAGCACTCAATCGATTTCGTATTTTTTTGGGGTGCACCGACTTTTGCGCGCCGACTACCACGCACCGACGATTGAGCGCATAATCGTAGCGCGCAGTACAACTAAGTTTTAATTTTTATATATTAATTATATTTTATTATCAATGTTTAAAAATAAAAGTTTATATAAAATAATTACTTGCGCGCAATCGTCGGCGCACAATTGTCGGCGCACAAGTCACTGCAGTATTTTTTGGTAATCAAAAGAACACAAAAAACACTAGCTTTGGTATAATAATAGGGTCCACCAGGAGTAAAAATAAATAAATTTCAAATTCCAGAAGTTTCAACTATTAATCGGCTCTTAAACAAATTTTATTTTTTGATCATTTTTATAATTAAATTTACAATCGTTAATAACATTTAAATTAAAAATTTCTCTAAAACATCAAATTGAAATAGGCAACAAAATCAATATAAATAAATTCCAAGGAGATTATGTACATTGATTTAACAATCAAATAAAATATAACACAAATGGTGACATATGGATAGTTGATAATTCATTTCATATACAAATAATAGTTTGAGTAAAAACACATTATAAAAGAATTATTAATTTAAAAATGAAAATTATCTTTGAATAACTGAAATTAATAAGTGCCGTAAAAATCAAGTCAATAGCATATGGCCCTACATAAATAATTGTTAATATTTTCACTCTTAAGTCAACTTTAATTTATAGTATTTGAAATTATAGACATCTGCCATTAATTAAAACTATATGATTTTTAAAGATACTTTGATAAATAATGTATATAAAATTATGAGAGAATAGACTTTACTATTAAATTAAATGATATTAACAGTCAAAAACACAAATAATAAGTTGACAAGTTTATTGTAGAAAGAAAACTAATTCATGTTCATAGAAAAGAAACGAATTTCTTTGATAAAAAAACTGTATTTTGGTTTGATAAAGATACTTACTGTTGCTATGAAAAACCTGCCAGTCACTTTTTTAAAATTTTTTATTTGTTAATTAGCACTGTGAAAATTTGGATAAAAGGCACTCCGGTTTGCAATTAAAAGAAAAAACTGATTGTACAATCAATGAAAAAACTCCTTTGCAAATAATATCAAGTTTAATTTATATATCACGGTTTTGCATCAAATGAATCATCACAATAGTCATATCAGCAACACATTTAAATCAATAAAATTCTACAAAATAAGGATATCGTACAAAAAATATAAAATTTTATATTTAAATTTTAAAATGATAGTTGCTTGCTTCTATTATACACAGTTAAAAGTATTAAAGTAAACTTATGAAATATTTAATTGAAAATCGCACACTAAATATAATAAATATAACATTGTTATATATTTCAACCGTTGAACAGTTTTCTTCAGGCTAGGAATCGTATTAATAACAACTAAATGAAAATAAGAATATTCAAACAAATTTACAATACTCGATTTTCCTAGAAAGCGTGACGAAACGTGACGTGTGTGGGTGAATGAGTTGAGCTGAATGTGACGTCACGCTAGTTGTATTTTATGGACCACAAGAATTATTATTGCAACAATAATCTTGTACTATGCTACAGTGATGTTGATACTTTGACTAGAGAACGATGACTAACAATTATTGCTGCTACAGCAAGCTCCCAAGCTGTATAGAGGACCGTATGGTACCACTAGGGTACCCTCATTTTGTGAACAATAAAATGACTTTACTATATATTGGATCAACAGAAATGTGACCAAACGTGACATGGTGGGTGGAAGGTTCAAAAATGGTCATTTTTGGCGTGACGTAATTATGTAATGACATCTAATAATAAAAATTTTTTTAATTTAAAAAAAAGCGCACAAAATTGTTAACATTCTTATGAGGAATCTGGAAGATTTAATTAAATAATTTTTGGAATTTGAAATTTGTTTAAATAACAAATAAATAGAAGATATTCAAATTTTAGTTCATAATTTCTTAAATAAAGTTTATGGAGTTATTTAGTGATTCAAAAAACAATATTAATGTGGTTAATGGATGAAAATCCTAATATGGCGGCAGCGGTAAACATTGACACAATCACCGAAAGATTGCTGTCAAATGTGTTTTTTGTCAAGGTGATGACTTGGAGAAGTTTATTAAAAGATGTGATATTAAGTTATGCTAGATGCTAGATATTAAGTTATGTTTTTCACGTCCATACCATCACCAAACAAATGGACAGATAGAAATACAATTCAGGACAATACGAGAGCTGATAAATGATACTTTACAGGACAGAACGAAGACAGAGATATTACCAGAAGTCGAATTCACATTAAATGCAACCAAAAAACGACAGGAAAAAACCCGGACGAGATATTTTTTAGAAAAATTAGCAGGTGAAAATGGTACGGGTCCAAAGAAAAAGAGGTAAAGGAAGAATAGGAAGAACAAACAAGGATGAAATTCAAGGTAGGAGATGTCTTAGTAAAATTAGAAACACAACAAAAGCCAGGACAGATACGAGGGTCCATATAAAGTGATCGAGAAAGTGCATGACATGGTAAAAAGATCGAAATAAACGTGGATATTTTAAAAGATTGAAATTTGTTTAAATAACAAACAATTAGAAGATATTAAAATTTTAGTGCATAATTTCTTAAATCAAGTTTATGGAGTTATTTAGTGATTCACAAAACGATGTTAATGTTTTAACGAATAAAAATCCTAATAATTCTCATACGAAAAATATTTTTTAAATTAATATATAAAAATTAAAATTGTTTTCATAAAAAAATTTAACAAACAATAACATCATCCCAAATAATAAATATACAAGTTATATTATTTAAATACATTCAAAATCCCTGTTGAGTGGGTACTTTGAATATTAATTATCGGATTTAAAGATCTAATTAGCAACGCATCGCACTTTACTCGTTCCCAGTAATTACTTAAATTTTTCGAGAAGATCCTAAAATCAGAAATACTTATTTTTTACTGGTATACTTCCTAAAATGCTCACTATTGTGGGTCAATCCATTCTGTCGGCAATGCTCAAGAACTCGAGTGCAGGGATGACAGACAGTCTCTCCAACGGACAGTTCTGAACACAGACCAACAGAAGTTAGAGTCTTATTAGTGAAACCTAGCAGGACGTCGAACCAAACCTAAATATTGTCCTATCTACACTTTTAAAGATCTTATGCTTTTTTTTATCAGTGCGCTTTAGAGCATCCAATCCCGAGAACCAGGATCCCGGGAATACCGGCTTATTTGTGGCACCAGAATCCCGGTGCTGAGAATCTTCGAATCCCGGGATTTCGGTACTGACTACTTGTATGTGAAATTATGCGAAAATATTCAAAATAAACTCAAGTGTTGTCAAATTCAGTACCGAAAAAAATTTAAAAAGTGAGTTCTGAAAACTTTGATTTCCATAGGAATAGTAAATATTAATTTTGAAATAATTAAAGAGCAGTTTTAAAATAAACTAAGTAGTCCTCAAACTCAGTGCTGAAAAAATATTTAAAAAGTGAGCTGAAAATATTTGATTTGAATTTGATAGTAAATATTTTTAAAATAGTTAAACAGCATTAAACTAAGTAGTCGTGAAATTTCAGTTATCATAATAGTGCCAAACATTAAAAGTATAATATATTAAACAATTTGCATTGTTCATCAAGTCAGGTAAAGTTTTATTTAGTATAAAAATTTAGTTTTCAATATTTAAAATAAAAATTTTCCAGTCCTTATAAACCAAACATGTCCACAAACAAAATCAAGGAATACGTAGAGTGCAGTCGAAGCGTAATTGAAAAAACTCCTATATTGGGTTATTTCTTACGTGAAAAATCAGGAGAATTCGCAAAATGTAAGACGTGTAAGTTTACCAGCGAACCACTGCAGAAATGCGAATCAGACAAAGAAATTGAAATAACTGTAGATGAAGAAGCATTGGTGTCTCTACAAGAAAAACTGGACAGAGCAATTAATCAAGAAACTAATTCCAAAATTGTACCAAAAACGACAAAAACAGCAAACGGTATAGTAAGTATTGTCAAAAAAGAGCTGCCAGTTTTCGAGGCAGAAGGTTGTCGCGTATCCATATTCGAAAAAACTTACAACTACTTGAATTCTGTACCGCCTACCAGCGTAGAATCGGAGCGAGTTTTTTCCGGATGTTCAATAGTTGCAACTAAAATTCGATCATCATTAAATGATGAAAGCTTCGATATATTGTGCTTTCTTCGATCATATTTTAAACTTGCCAACAACTGAATTTATTAATTATTTTCTATTTCTACTGAATTCTATTCATTTTTGTATTTCATTTTTATTTTTTGTTTGATTTACTATAATAAATTTTTTGATATATCCATTTTTCTTTTAATATATTTCAGTTTCAGATATCTCTTCAGTCCCGGTGCCAGTACCGGGAACCCGGTACTGAAAAAATCTAGTACCGAAATCCCGGGATCAAAAAAATTGACCGGTATTGGATGCTCTAGTGCGCTTAGATGGATTTTTTTCACCTTTTCACATAAAGCTGTGCAAGGATCATGAGTATTCAACATCCATTTATCTGGGGTCTCTTTTCTCTTGTGCTCAAGAAAATATTTAGGATATCCCTTTTTATGAAGCAACACAGCCAGAATCAATACCTTTCACTGAATTAATAAACATTGATAATAAAGACCATGAACGAAAAACTAATCCTCTCAACATATTTCGCTTATATTTACAAAAGCTCTCGGTCGCTTTTCTGATAGTCTTTTTTTACATTTCCAAAAATTGATTTTTACACTATTTGTAAAATTGTTAATATCTGAAATTAGGTGACACGCGCAAGTTCTATCAGTTCGATTTATACGTTTGTATAGAATCTATAGCCTATTAAATGCTAAAAAAATGTTCTTGATGGAAATGGTTTTTTTCTGTATCACTTGTTAAATCACGTTTAAATGGAAATCTTGTTTTTATAGTACATGCAGAGAATGCAGAAATAATAGAAGTTGAACAGTCCGATTCCGAATCGAATGAAATATTCTTAAAAAGCAGCTGTAAAATTCCATTCGTGAAAGCAACAAATGTTCTCAGATCTCAATAAAGACTTTAAGACGTTGAAGAGAAGTAAATACATTTTCTATCAATAATCAACTTACTTCAAAAATGCTACATCTGTAAAAAGTAAAAGAAAACACAAGTCTGTAAGTAGTAAACGTGTTTTGAAATGGAAAAAAAGTCAAAACAAGAACGAAAGTAATAATTCACAACTAAGCTTTATTATACATTCAATTTATAATTCTTTTATTACAATTATTATTATCCACAGACGTGTGTAAATTATTCATAAACCAATCTTTGTTACTAGTATCACTTTCTGTAGACCTAGCATATGTATTATGTGACGATACACAAATCGCTAAAAGTGATCTTTGGTCAAAATGTGTCAGTACCCCCTGATTTAAATTAAAACATTATACCTTGGTATGGTTGAGCCATCGATTTTGTACTTTTGGAACAAGTCGGTGTATTCACCAAGTTCAACATGTACCTTTAACCAATCAATAACATCTTCCACAGTCCAATTGTAAACTGAAAATTAAAAACTTTATAATAATTTCCTTATTAAAATAAAAGCAAATAATATTGATTAAATAAAAAAATTTTCATATTTTTAATTTATAAGTCGCTTTAATTAGGAAATTAATTTGAGAAAAGATTTATCATCTATTAAGACATGAAGCAGTGAATAATTAGCAATTTAGTGAATAAATTTATGTTCATATTCAATAATAAAAAATAAAATAATTTGGAGATAATTCCTTAATATATATTGATAAATTTATTTAAGAAAATAAAATACCTAAACTGGATTTCCAATTTCTCCACAGCTCCTCTTTACTGATATGATTGTCATTTTTATTGAAACGTTTTGCTCTATCAAAATCACCAGTATATTTCAATTCATCACGTGCAAACTAAATTAATTTATATAAAATAGTAAAATTTTTTTTTATAGCAATTAATAATAATAATAATAATAATAATAATAATAATAATAATAATAATAATAATAATAATAATAATAATAATAATAATAATAATAATAATATTCCTTATATAATATGAATTTCCGTTGTCTGATATACAAAGAAATTTATCAGGAAATCCTGATATCTCAAAAAAGGCAGATAATATATGTCTGACTCAGAGGGTGTATGTTTTGGAACCTGGAATTTATCCACACGGATGAGGTACAATGAATATAAAAGTAATAAATACTTACATTTATACTTGAATTAAATGTTGGAATTATTTTATAAAATTCAAATCACTTTCAAAATAATTACTCATAGTATTTAAAAATTTTAATATTCTATATGTTCAAAATATAAATATATTAAATGAATATTTACTTCATCTGCTTCAATAGGATCCACGCCACCATCTTTATCGTCATCAAGTTGTGAATGAAGATTTTTGATAACATCATACGCTTCTGTTTCTTCCCATGTACTTAGCAAATCTAGATAAATTGTCTATGATTAAATATGGTGTGATAAACAACTACTACTTTAATAATAAATTTGTACTTTCTAATTTTTCAGAATATTTTAAAACTCATCATTAAAATTTATCAGACCTTGAATTATTAGGGTTCTCACATGTTGAGATGGTTAACAAATTAGAAACAAAAAGGCTATGAATAAGAGAAAAGTTGAGCATATTAATTATAAATTTAAAAAATTTTCGAAAAAAGTTAGGTGAAAATTAATAATTTAACATAATGAAATATAATTTAAGTAATTATTATCAATAATTGAAAACAGATACATATTATATTGTTCAATCATTACGTAAAACGAATATTTTTTATCTTTTTTTTTAAATATGTAAAATAAGTAGTAAGGCGTAGTAAGTAGTAATTAATTGTCGAGCTACACTTTCCTATTTTTAAATAAAAAACTTTCATAGTTCTTTTCATCGAAAAAGAATCACAATCACAATTTTTACCAAAGTGTCCGAGAAAATATTAAATTACACCATGTCTTTTATTTTACTGTCTCATGTATTAGTTAAAATATTTAATTATAAATAATAGTCATAATAAAATTCAAATTTTTAAAATTTTCCGAAAAAGAATCAGACTATGACTTTTACATTTTTGAAGAAAGAATACAGTGACAGTTGCTTAAATTTTCTATCATTTTCCAGTATCACTTAATTCAATATTTCACGGGATAACTGAACTTCTTGTCGACATCAATACCATATAACTTACTGGCGGCATTTTCTAAATTGCAGGAGTATTTAAATCTACTTAGTATACTTTACCTAAATAATAAATTTTCTGCTTCGTCAGTGTTTTTTTCATTCTGGTACTCCACTAAGTAACGTGCTAACTCTTCAGGTTCTTTGTCAGATAGGTTAATTATAACTATGCTGATGTTCATAAATATTTTAACACATTTCTAGCGGGTCATGAGATAACTCGTGTTTTCTGCACGGCGTCCTTAAATGCTATCTGTCTCTTGAACTATTTCATGAATTTAGTTGTTCATAGTTTAGTGCAAAAGAATAGTGGCTGCTGGGGTAAGTTTAAAAAAAACTGCGATCTTCAATTTGTTAAGTTTGAACATTGTCAAGCAAAGCTTCTTCAGCCAATTTCCTATTTTTATAAACAACTACTTCAAATTTTGGAATTCTTCATCACTATCAAGCTTAGTTTTGTTTCACATGCTGTTTATACCGGACGCAGTCACATTTTTATATCTGTACAGATTATTTCATTTTTTAAGTGTAGCCAGTGCTAAATTTAAAGAACTATAGACATTAGCTCATGAATCGCTAGATTTAAATAGTTTTAATAACTAATAATCTGCAATCAAAACTTACAAATTTCATAATCAATTCCTTTTAACAATATTTCAGACTATAGATCAATATTTTAACATATTTAACCCTTTCTAAGGCAAAGGAAACTAAAAGTGATGTAAAACTCGATGCTATATAATTATTATTATCGAAGACCAAACGAGTCATAACGTGCCATCAAACCAAAGTCTAATTAGATCCAAGACCTTTATTTAACTCAATTAACGCTAGAAAAGGGGACAAAGCTAAAGATGATAAGTTTGAAGCAAGCAGAGGCTGGTTTATGTGGTTTAAAGAAAGAAGTCAACTACACAATATTAAAGTGCAAGGTGAGACAGCTAGTTCTGATATGGAAGCTGCAGAACGTTATCCAGCTGAGCTAGCTGAATTAATTGAAGAAGCCTATAACAATGTTGACGAAACGGCCATGTTCTGGAAGAAGCTAGCAAGGTTAGGCTGACTCTTTTGTTAGGACCAAAAGCAGTTGGTGACTGCAAATTAAAGCTCATATACCATTTGCAAAATCCTAGGGCCTTGAAGTTAAAAAGTCAGCCTACCTGTTTATTATCAAACAAACAAGAAAGCCTCGATGACTGCCGATCTTTTTACGAAGTAATTCACTGAGTATTTCAAGCCTACTATCCAGGTCTACTGTTTAGAACAAAAAATCCACTTTAATATTCTGCTATTTAGTAATAATGCTCCCGGTAACCCAAAAGTTATAATGGAAATGTACAAGGAGATTAGAGTTGTTTTTCTTTTTTCCTAACACAACATCAATTCTGCAGCCCATGAACCAAGGAGAAATCTCGGCTTTTAAAGCATATTATAAATAAAAAATGAAAAAATAAACTGAAGGCCTTCTGGAAAGGATTCAATATTTTAGATGCTATAAAAAACATTCGTGATTCGTGGGATGAGGTCAAATCATCAACACTCGAAATGACTTTGGAGAAAATTGATTCCAACCCTTATGGATGACATTAAAGGCTTTGCAGTTGATACGCCTAATGTAACAACAGGTGGTAGATATNAGTATTTATAACTTCTTACTAGAAATCAACTTCATATTTTAAAGTTATTATTATTAAATATATTATACAAGTAAATACTAAATAGAATGGACCAATAAATACTTATTGCAAAATTCAGCAGATTTGACATTTATAGTAAATAATTGCACTTTCATAATAACTACTACTAAGTAATCTTAAAATCTTCATACATACTTACTTCTAGACGGCCCGAATAAAATTAAATCTTTAGCTTTTTGAGCGATTTTCCGTCGATGAGTACCGTTTCTAATCCCCAGAATATTTATTAAAAATGACATATCAGATAGTACCAATCTAAACATGAAAATAAAAACTTAAAATAAGTAAAAGACGTTTGTTACAAATCAATCTATTACTATAAAGGTCACATAGTTATATATCTTATTATCTAAACCAGCCAATTGTAAACTTTAAAAGCGAATATTGGTGTTAGGTGTACGACTAAAACAATATAATTCTCTACACTGATATTTTATTTAAGTTAACTTTAAATTTTACAATCGGTCCTGTGTTAATTCTGAAAACGATTACATGAAAAGTCGAATAAAAATGTTTAGATTTTTATTTTTACTTGACAATATAAACAAAATTAATGTGATAGATGCATCGGATGAATTAAGAATTTATTAAATTCTACTAAGTAGCAATCTTTTGAATTTTCAACCTTGGGATAATTCGTATAACTTTTTTCCCTTTGCCAAAATTTACCTTAATATCATTTTAAGTAACATTTGAGTTCCTCGACATTTTGATTTTGACAGGATCTCAACGTTAATAATTTTTGAAACCAGGTTTACTGCCAATACAAATTTTTAAATTTAATAAGTCAAACAATTTTTTTAGCTCATAATACACAGTCATTTTTGGTCAATAATTTTGTCAAATTTGGAAACAGGTAAATATCTTTTTCCAAATATTTGTCTTGATTGATAATTTGGAAATGAAAAATTGACGACGGACTTAAATGCGACTAAATTAAAATCTTTCTTGACAATTAACTTTTTACATCAGCGAATTTTAAAAAAAGGTTATTAGTTACATATTTTGTATATTCAAATCCATGATAAGCTTATATTTTTTTGATTTATTCAATAATATTCAACAGTAAGAAATTTGGATTAGTAGTTATTATTACAGACCCATCTCACTGTCACATTTAGGAATCGTCATATGAATTCACCCTTACTTTTTGTCGGAGTTCATGGAAAATTCTATTTCTGAATTAATGATTAATACGCCTAAAATGCGAAGTTGTGCAAATTTCAACGTAAAGTTTTAAATAAAAGTCATCGATGAAGTAATTTATTTTGAATTATAGTTTTTTGTTAAAAATAGAACATATTCCGTTATTTTAATCTTCCAATTTACTGACTAACTAATCTGTGACTATTTGATCAATTCAACTTTGAACTGAGCCATGGTCAGGCGGAATTAATTTAACTACGTGCTTTGTCGATTATCAGAATGATCAAAGAAATTATATATGATACCTTCAGTATTTTACTTATGTCTTCAAATTGACAAACATATATTTTGGACTTTATATAAATCTTTCTCGCAATAACTGAAAATAAGCTAGGTCGTCCCCATCATTGTCTTTTTACAGGTATCCCTCAAATAACACAGTGCTTGAATTACGTTTTTAAAAACTCATTTTGCTTTCTTATAACAACGGCTAAATAATCTGGAATATAACTTGTGCAAATTTATTTTTTTTCAAAAATTCCGAATCTTGTATAACACGATTTTGAATAACAAGGAATCACTTAACCGCGTTATTCTCATGTTGCAAGTAGATATTAGATGTAAAAAATAATTTTGCTGATTTTGCTCTTATTATATAAAAAATCACATAAAAAACAACAAATTCTGAAGATTTTCTGATTCATATTTAAGATACTACAAATTAATATTTATTTTTATTTGTTTACGATAACAAATAATCACTAATCCAATTATTGTATTTCTAAAAAAAATTAACATTTTACAAGTGCTTAGAAAATCTTAAGTCAATAGGAATTCTTGATGAAAGTTGAATTCTTAGAGAAAAAGATTCAACATATGAGATTCGAAAGAGATCATTGAGATTTAAGAAATTTGTTATGATTCGCGATTGATGGAAGGTCATTAAGCGGTATTAAAAACATAAATTTAGAAATAAATAAAATTAAATTAAAATGGTGTCAAGAACATTTGAAAAGACAATATATATGGTGACGCAACAAGAACTGCAATTTTATATCAATGAAAAAAACTAGTTTTTTATATTCATGTTTATTGGTATGAAAGTAATTAGTGCACATACGCGAATTTCGCTGTCATTCACAAATATTTGACTTTGTATGTATTGTCATTTTTATTTCTTTGATATAGGAAGTTCTAAATTAAATTTGAATTTTTCTAATAAATTTTGTCTTTTGTATCATTTTTCAAGCATTTCGCGCTTCCAAATTTTTGAGTAGTCAAATACCACGAATATATTTGTGGTTGGCAGAATGTGTTAAATATTTCAAATTTTGAGCGCTAATGGGTTAACCTTTTAAGCAGGGTTGCAAACCCGAACCTAGTTCGAACCCGGAGCGGTTCACTAAAAACTTCGGAGTCGAACCCGATTAAGATTCAGATTTAATTTTAATTTAAGTGTTTTATATAAATAGATGAAAATTAAAATTCTTTGACAAGTTCTGATTTATAAATATTCAATAGTTATTAATATTTAAAGTCATTTTATATAAATATCGTATTTTATAACCCATCTATGAAGGAAGATAAAATACATGAATATTTATATATACAATCATGAAAAGAATGAGTCATCATGTAAGGAGTGTTCTGTTAAAATGTCTGGAAATCATAAGTCAAATCTGAAGAGACACTTTGAACGCAAGCACCATGATCTTTTAAAAAAATAAACAGTTTTGATTCAAAGAATTCAAACGCTGGAAGTCTTGATAAATACCTCTATATAATCAGAATTGATTTATCAAAGAAGAACTTCATTGAAGCATGCAAATTATCGTGGAATGCAGGAATGTTTGTGTCAAATTAAGAACTCCGATTATGTAAAATTTAGCGAAAAAAAATTAATTTAAGAAAAGAACTGAGAAGTGAAGATATGGTTGAAAGTAAACTTTAATAACTCTATCTGAGATTTTTGTGTAGGCTATATTAAAGTATACAAACTTGTCTACGACTTGACATTAAAGATACAATCAGAACAATTAAATCTAGGTTCCTTTTATGGTACATGGTTAGAATTCAAATTGGAGGTGGAAAAACTGAAATAAGAACACATTGTTAACTGTTTATATGTTGCTATTGAAAAAAGAGAATTAAGCTTCATGAATAAAATTATTTTAGCGGCGATATATCTTGATTTTAGATATAAATTATAAGACAACGCTATAAGACAATGATGTTAAAGAAGTAAAAAGAAATTATTTCGACGTTATACCGAATTCCTAATTTATCACTTAACAGAAATACTATAATTACGAATAAAAATATCGATAAAAAATCATTCGATGACCTAGATCAGTGTTCTTCAACCTGGGTTCCGCGGAACCCTTGGGTTCCGTATAAAAAATTATGGGTTCCGCGAACAAATTTTATGATTTCTTATAAAAAAAGTTTTCAATATAAATAAACATATAATAATTTATATTTTATACATTGAAAATTTTCTGTTGTAAAATTTTACGCCTTGAAATAAAATTATTAAAATTTTGATGCCATTTGTGACCACTTATATGTGTGAAAGATCTTTCTCGCTATATATTGCCACAAAAACAAAATACAGAAATAAATTAGATGCTGAAAATGAAATGAGGCTACAAATTACAAGAATTGTACCAGATTTCAATGTAATTTGTAGCAAAAAACAGGCTCAACCTAGTCATTGAGTACCATTTAATAACAAATTTCTATTTTTTTTATGTTAAACTTTATATTTTTGCCATTAATTATTTAAATAAAATAATTTTATATTATAAAGTGCATTATTTTTTTATAAATTACCACATCGACAACCCCAATTGAATACATATATACATGCCCACATATACATGGGGAAATTTTTATTGGAAGGGTTCCGACGACTGCGAAAGTTTTTGGAAGGGTTCCGACGACTGCGAAAGGTTGAAGAGCACTGACCTAGATGATGCACTTGAATCTCTATTAAAAAGTAAAGAAGAACTAACAAATAGTAATCACGAGTATGAAAACGAAAATGATCTTGCTATTTGTTTGATGAATGAATTTAAAAGTCATGAAAGCCTACCAAGATTGTCAAGAGAATGTGATTTGCTTGAGTTCTGGGAAGAATCACGATAAAAATTGTCGAATCTTTATTCGGTGACACAAGTAATATACTCAGTTCCGGCTACACAATTCAGTGTAGAAAAATATTTTTCTAGTCTAAAATTCATATTATCTCCCCAAAGATATCAACTGTCGGAAAAATCATTAAAACCCATAATTTTTGTCAAGTTAAATGAAAATTTTATAAACAAATGTTTAAATATTTTCTATTTTATCTAAAAACTGTGATTTATAAGTGGTATGAATAATAGGTGCCTCGAACCCTAACCCAAAAGACTTGTTTGTTTTGAACCCGAACTCGAAACGGTTCAAAAATTTCATCGAGTTTCCCCAACCCTACTTTTAAGGTCCAATTTAATTTTTAGAATTCAAATAGTTTGGTCCAAAGTAATTTTTTTCGAAAAATGGACAGAATTGAAAGCTGAATTTTTTAATGTTATCATTTTAACGTTTAACTAAAAATGTATAGATTTTTATAATTAATTATGTCCAATCAAATCCAGCGGTAAACCTTTCATGTCAATCACGACGTTGGAAATTTCATTATATACACGCTTTTCTTTGCAGTGCACATTTTGCCAAAATGAGAAGCAAATTAAAATTTGATTTCTTTATAAGTATTACTGAAAAATTAAAGAGCTAAAATTGAGAATATCCGACTGTCCACTGAATACTTACTTGACAACTCTGTATATGACTTTCACATATCACAGATAGCCTTTTGATGAAATCATCTGGTTTAATATTCAATTACATTATATAAAAAAAGATTTTAATAATTTTCTTTTTAATTTTTTGATATTCTAAGACTATTTTTAAGTGAAATTGATTTTGTAATTGCAAAAATGGGGTTCTTTGAGAGGTAGAATTCAATGATTTTGTTAACTTTCGATAAAACATTTCAATATCCTTACAATAAATATTCTAATCTTTTTAACAATTAACACTTATGTCAAATGTTGACTATTTCATTGCAAATATACGTGGCAAAATTGTGATAACTAAATTAAATATTTATTTTCATTTAAAAAATCCAAAAATAAAATAAATTACATAATTATATTATAAAAATTATTATTTTTAAAAGTAAATTAATATATTAAGCAATTTATTTCAATAAAATAGTTTATTATTAATTATAATACTCACCGAGGAATCATAGATCCATTAACGTTGTTTCTAAAGAATACTTTAGTATATTCTGATAAATCCACGTCGATATTAAGCCAAATGATAACATCGTCAATTGTCCAATTATAAACTGATAAAGTTTAAAATAATAAAAGTCTACGTGTAATTAGAAACCTTTGCTATTTTTCCATGATTTCCACAATAAGTCTTTGGTTAAATGAGCTTTTATATTTTCTGAAATATCAATATTTGATTGAATTCTCAGTTGTCCATGGGTAAACTTCGAATTAAATAAAGAAATTTTAGAAATATCAAAATTTAAACCAACTTCTTCAGCTTCATCTGAATTTATTTCGCCATCTTTATTTATATCCATTTCTGAATGAATATCATTTAAAACTTGAAGAGCGATTTTATCTTTAATATTTTGGCCATTTTCATTAATAAATGAAAAAACATTGGAGGTTAAATTTACTGAAATTTTGTATAGAATTATATATTTTTTAGAAGAAAATTACCGGTATAAAGTAGTAAACTCAACTTTAAAAATAAACGACTGATAAACAAAAATGTCATCTACAAAACGATATAATTTGAAAATATAATTAAATCGATTTACCTTGAAAGTTACATTCAAGTCATGAAAATATTAAATTAATAAGTAAATACACTATTAAAATGTTTTATTTTATATATTTAAACACTGAAAATGTTAAATTATACAAGACATTGTTTAACATCATTAACATTTCTGTGCATTTGTATTAAGTTAATTTGGTTCTAAATAAAAGTGTCTTAATTTATACAAAGCTATGATATATCCAAATTAATAAAAAGATTTCTTTGGCTTCAAAATTATAATAGTATCACAATTTAATCAACTTCTATTTTTTAATTACTAATTTTAATATGACTGACTCTTAAGAAGACAATCTTTTCAATTTAATTAATTATTTATGCTAACTTAATAAGATCAAAGTCAAACACAATATTAGAATAATATATTTTATTAATATATAAATATAAGTATCAACAATGTTTAAAGAGTAATATATAAACAGAAATATTTGGACGTTACATAAACACCAATATATAAATAGTAATGTTTGTTATTTTTTCCTGGCCCTTTTTCCGAACTGCTTTGATTTCTTGCATGCCTTTCCGTTTGCATTTCCCAGGTTCAGGTTTGCAGGGACTTTTTGGAAATGGAACTGCTACTGGAATCCTTCAGATCAGAGCTGTCATGGCTGGAAACAGCTCCGTCTCAGAAAACGTCAATGTTTGTTAAACTCAGGCGTCTGTATGAATTCCGAATCGTAATTCTATACTTTTCTGCGATTGTTTCTTGATTGTAATCTTTTGGTCCTTGATGGTGCCCTGATCTTTGGGCCGAGCTTTCTCAAGAGCTTGGATCTTTTTATGAAGCTTGCGTACGTGTTCCGGTTGGAACCAGGTCCCTTCAATTATATTGCACTTCATCAACAGGGACTCGGCTCTATCTAGTCAACTGTAAAATTTTGTTAACATTTAAATGTAAAGCATATATGGCAATACTATTGCCATTTATAATAGCAATAGAAGAAAGTTAAGTAAAATTATTTGTTATTATTTTATAATAATGACTATATCAAATGAAAATGAAAGTAATGCGACCATCGTTTATGTCCATTTTTTCACTGAAGTCAATAAAAATTTAGCTTTTTATTTATTTACATTCTTTTTACCTCGTGTTAAAAATTCTTTCATGCTGAAGTTTGACTATTAGCAATCAACTAATAATCTACTTTTAGTAAGAATGTTTTATTATTATTATAAGGTGATATACAAATAACTATAAAAAGATCAATATTCGTGAATTAATAATTTTTATTTTTCAAAAGGAAAAAAAAATCAAAACTAATTATTTTAGTTAGCTGCTTCCAGTGCTCGAAGTGAGGCGGGATAGCCGGGATATTATCCCGGCATTGATTATGTAGGCGGAATTGCATCCCGGCACTTCATTTCATATAATCTATAGGTTTATCCCGGTACTTATTTCATTTTATAGGCACACAAATACTGCAATTAAAGTCACACATAGTACATCCATATATGTATGTATATATATATTCTTTATTCTCTATTCTCTATTCAATTAAGAATTTCCCAAGCAGCAGTAATGGATAGGTAGGTATATTCTCTTATTTATTTTAGTTAAACCAGCAAGTTGTTTGTTGAGTTATTTATACTGCGACCCCCTCTATATATAATGTGTGCATGATTTCACATGCAGAGAGCTGTTATAATTAACGTGATAAGAAAACATATATGTGTTACGCAGATATACATACACATGCACATATTGACAATCACAATATGTAAGAGATAGGACCGCTTCAATGCCTTTATCGTACTTCTTATCCACTGTATATAGTATGAGTTTTGATGTATTAAAGGTGTGTGTGTGAAAGTGTAGGCATGAGTTTCTTGTCACGGGCACTGCGTAGCTTACACAAAGGGTGTGTTATTACGTATTTTGTGTCTATGAAATGGACCAATTAAATTAATAGCAACTCATAATCACGACCACATAGTCTAGCTCTTTCTATCCCTCTATTCTTATCTCACACATTTGGACTGTCCACTCACATTCTCTATTGACACTATTGCTTGTGAGCCTTTTGTCTGAGTTACTCATGTCTCTTAAACGAGTGAAACGGATTGATGATTTTTTTAAGCCGAAGGCTCTGAAAATGCAACGAAGTGATTCTCCATCTACTTCTAGTGTGTCATCGTCAATCACCATTATCCCCAATGACTCTGAGACAGTGCAACGTGATTCTCCATCTACTTCTAGTGTGTCATCGTCAATCACCATTATCCCCAATGACTCTGAGACAGTGCAACGTGATTCTCCATCTACTTCTAGTGTGTCATCGTCAATCACCATTATCCCCAATGACTCTGAGACAGTGCAACGTGATTCTCCATCTATACCTGATTGTTGGACAGTGGAAACCTGGCTGAAATACAAAAGCAAATATGATTGGCTGATTGTTTCTGCTAAGAATTTAGGATGTTCCACGTGTCACAAGGTGAAATTGCTTGGTCCGCATAAAAGTCGTGGCGTCAAAATGTCAGAGGAATGGATGTCGGCAAATGTTACACACTATGGTGACACTCTTGCAAAGCAGCAACAGTCTCTCCGCAAAAAGATGCTTGATCACTTGAATAGCTCAGCACATAAGACAGCATGTATGATATTGAATACTCAGAAATCTGCGATTATGGAAAATCTGGCAACTATTCATTGTAAAGCTTATGAGGCATCTACTGAAAGAGTTTTCCGAACGGCATATAAACAGGCCAAGTTAAACAGGCCTTTTTCGGACATGGAGATGGAAATCGACTTGCAACGGCTCAATGGAATAGACATGGGAAGGATTCTCCACAGCGATCATGCATGCGCCAATATACTTGACCACATTGCAAAAGAGATGCGTAAAAGGATGTTGGAGGAAATCATTAGTCAGAATGCCAAGATATCTATCCTCATTGATGAATCGACCTCACTTAGCCAAAAAGCTACGTTGATAATTTACATTCGCTGCGTCTTGCACCATGAGGTCAATACTGTCTTCCTGGATTTAATTGAATTGAATGGAACGACATCCCAAGTTATATTTCAAGATCTTCTAGTTTCTTTGGAGAAGCACGGTATTGGTGAAGCTTATCTCACTGAAAATTGGATTGGCTTTTGCTGTGATGGCGCTTCAGTTATGTTGGGACGTCGCGCTGGAGTTGGTGCACTTATTGTGAGGAAATTCTCCCACGTTGTTATCTGGCACTGTGCGGCACACCGTTTAGAATTGGGAGTCGGAGATACTGTAGAAGAGGTTTGTGGAGTAAACAATTTCCGTTGTTTTATGGATAAACTGTACAGTTTGTATCATGCCTCACCTAAAAATCAACGGGAATTGCACGATGTAGCAAATTCACTTGGACAGCAACTGCTTTCGATTGGACGAATATTAAGTACACGTTGGGTGGCATCAAGCGTGCGGACAATGAAAGCAGTATGGGAAAATTATCCAGCTCTCTATTATCACTTTCAACAGGCTGCCATAGATCCATCCAGAGATAAACGAGAGCAGGCTACCTACATTGGCCTTTCTCTACGGTTATCTACTTTCACTTTTGTGCACAATTTAGCTGTGATGTACGATGGCTTACAAGAGCTAGCAGACCTTTCACTTTCTCTACAGCGCCGGGACATGAGCATTCCAGAGGCACACAAACTCATCAACCGTGAGCTGCTTGTCCTAGAGTCCCTAAAAAAAGGAAGAGGAGAGCATTTGTGTGAAATCTCTGAAAAACCAGCGTTCAAAGGAATTACCCTGCACGAGGGCAGCAAATGCGATGTACTCATTAATGCTAATCGGTTTTTCCAAGCCTTACGAGACAATCTGGAATCGCGACTTCTCCCAACACATCATTCCAGCAACGTAACATCCGCACATTCTACGAACACGCTGCTTTACAATCACCTTAAAGTGTTATACCCATCCTTCTGGCCGGATTCAATGGATATTTTATACGGTGATGACAGTATCCGGGCGCTTTGCACCCGATTCAAAATCGACACTGCTAGCTCTCTCCAGGGGATGCGGGAATTTATTGAAAATGGTGGCAAGCGCATTTCACAACAACTGCTGCCACTTCTCCGTACAATAGAATGCATTCCTGTATCAACTGCCGAGTGTGAACGTGGGTTCAGTGCCATGAATCTAATTGTTACTGACTGCCGCTCAAGCTTATCCATATCGCGTGCTTCTGCACTAATGATGATTCGCCTTGTGGGTCCCCCATTAAGATTATGGAAGCCCTCTGCTTATGTGCAAAGTTGGCTAACCAGTGGCCACAGACATGCAGACGAAAAGAACTGCCTATCGCGAATTGTCCGTGATGATCCCGTTAGCGAAACATCAATGTACTCTCTCTGCAAGTTATGAGGGTTTGTTAGTGTTATTCCCACTCTGTTGACGATATGTTCTCAACATGTTTGACAGCATTTAGTGCTACCAGTTCTTTAATATATTTTTACTGTAATTAAATGTTGAATAAAAGCACGTAGAAAGTTAAGTGAATTTGCAGTTTTTTGAGGTAATGTGAGAAAATGGGCTATTACCAAAAGGACTATCAGAGTAAGACGTTGACGCTTTATATTTGAAACAAAATTTCCGATTATTTATCAGACAAATTTACACATGCAAAAAATCTCTGTCATTTTGCTTGGTTAAAAATGAGAATCCCGCAGGGATTTACCCACCCCCCCCCACATTAAAACAGGTACACCCCCTGAAACTTATGATGAAATGAGTGGACACCCCCCCCCCCCCAAAAAAAAATTTGTTGGACACCCCCCAAAGTTTTGCAACACCCCCAACTGAAAATTTCTGCATAAAAGCCTGGAATCCCGGGTGCCACAGCATGCCTATCCCGGCACATATTTTGTTCCACTTCGAGCACTGGCTGCTTCTAAAATCGAATGATCCCCCGGGGTTTTTCATTATTCGGCTTCTGATCGGTGTTTATATTCTCGGTTTAACCTGTTTCTAAAATCTAAATGTCAAAAATTATAAAACTAATGATAATTTGTGATAATTTATGAATTTAATTTATATAAATCAATTAGCAAATTTTTATTATCTCTATTATTAAATTATTTATCAAATAAATTAATGCTTACTACTCGTTTCTCTCTCTCTGAATCAGCAGCCACTTCTCAAAACCTCGATTTCCGCCAGCTCGTCCATTTGTTTTATTCTTCCTGACCGATTAAAATTTCTTCAATGACCTATTTATCCGTCCTACTCCTTCATTTAGTCATATGATATGTATACTAGTTGTTTTTTAATATATAATCTTCGGCCTCGTATAATTGTCCGAAAGAGAGATTTCCTTAGGAAACAAAGTTTCGAGTCTTGTTTACTGGCTTCACTCGGATGTCTTTCACCTGAGCACCAGAAGTAGATCTGACTACTCCCTTAACTATGTTGGTGAATTTAACACATTGCGTTTATCAATTTTATTACACTTACTTATTTATCTTCAATGTTTTGCGTTCTTTACTTTTTTGTTGCGTTATTGAGTTGGTAATAATTTTAAATGTTACTCTGACTCCAAGCGTGTCTTTATACGATTCAAAAATAACACTTGACAACAGAAATCTTTATTGATAATCAGAAATAAACTTTCACTTGACACTGACAATAAATTCAACCTCTGCTCGGTGACTATACAATGCTTATTGCAACACTCGGTGAGGAATAGCACTTTTGTATAACACCGGATTAAAATATCACAAATTACTGATTGGTTTCTAAACTGGGATTTTGAGCTGGTTGTTTTCTTTGACTTTCTTCCAAACTTTATTCAAATAATCAATAACTTCTTTTCGTTTTATTATTCAACTAATTCTTTTCTTCAACTCTTCTCCAATAATTATTTTCCACAATTATTTCCTTTACAATTATTTTTGACAATCGTTTGTCCAACAACGTTTCGTCCAAAGTCTAATTTTCTCCAAAAATTTTATCTCTCAAATCGTCTCTCAAATTGTATCTCAAATCGTATCTCAAATCGTATTATCACTGGCAAGCTGTCGAGATAAGGATATTGTTGTTTTTCTTTTCCCCCGATTTCAAAATTCCTTTTCCTTTTTGTACTAATTAATTAGTACTGACCTTGATTTTTTATTTTCCTGTTTGATAACTTTTATTTCCTTTCTCTTTCTCATTTTTAATTTCTTTTCACTTCCGTTTTCTTTTCTGAGTTTCTATAGATCGTCCTGTTTGTCATGGCGATCTTCTCCCCAGGTAATTTTATTTATTTCTTTATAAATTGTTATTTAGGTATCCTCAACATTTTGTATAATTTGATGTATAATCATAAATTTTGATTTAGTTTGGTGTGGTTATCATGGATCGTATTTCCGACTGCATTCAAACAAGCTTTTAAATTGTCGATTGTAGGACAACAATGAGTATGTGTCATGAGCTTAATAAAAAAATCAATTATGCCATATGCCTTTGGCCCAACAATATATATTATTTTATCAAACTTGCCATTTTAAAAGAAGTTAAAACATATTTTTTAAAACATTCTTTAATTTAATTCTTTTTGTTAATTAAATTTTCTAAATAATTTCAATAACAATTTATAATAATTTCGTTTTTCTTTTCATTTCAGATTATAGAATGCAATACATTAATATTATGAAAGAGTTAAAAATAAAGTAAATTACAAATAAACTACAGATTAAAAATGAAATAAATAAAAGGTTTGATAATAACTTATACTACACTTTTTTTTGAATAATTGAAAATAATTTTGTTTAATTAGACCATGAATATTAATCACCGTGGTCACTTGTTTGACAAATAATTTAATTTATATCTTGATTTAAATATATTTTCTGAAATTCCTTAGCAAATTATAAATAAAAATTAGTTATAATTGTTTAATAAATATTTTTTTAATTTATTAGTAATTTTATATATATCCATTACTCATTTTCATTATATTACTTAAAATTAAATTTTTTTGAGCATTAATTTTTTTAAATTACAAACAATCTTTATGTTTCAATAAATGCTATAAATTATTTTATTTATTTAAAATTTTTCACACAATTTTATGTGAAAATATTTTATAAATGAATTCATTAAATCGGTTTTGTTCTCCAATGCATCCGATGGATGAAAATTTGGATGATACTGATATTATTCGTGAAAAGAAAATTGAATTCATTAAACTAAGAGAACTTACGAAATCTCGTAAATTTTAAAATAAAATTGAGTTCTAAATTTATTTTGCATTTAAAAGCTTATTCGATTGGCTCTGTAATAGACATTCAAAATAAAATTTCCAAATTAGAAGAACAAATTAAAGGTTTTGAAACAAACATTTCATGGGAAGACATTGACTCTGACGAAGGCATTGATAATGATGGCGATCATAATCAAATGGAAGTTAATTTAAACATTAGAAAAGGTCAGTAAGATTTATATTTTACCAATTGATTATTCAAACACATTCTCAAATTTAATATTTATTTTTAATAATAGAGCAAAAAGAGGTAGATAAATTTGCTGGAATATTTTCCATAATCTCTAGTAAGCAAGTTATATAACCTAACTTTTCATTTAATTCTAGCATTATTGTTGTCTTTAACCTTTTATTTTACTTATAATGTTTTAGTATTGCTTCATAATTTGATGATTTTTTATATTGTTGCAATAGATATATTTAATAATGTAGATATATATTTATAATATATCAGTGGCAAGACTAATGTAAGCAAGACCTTGCGTTGTTGTGGTACGCACTAGCTACAGAGGGCTCAAAACTAACATTAAAAAATTGTACAACAACTTTTATATATACTTACACAGAAACGCTTTTCCCGCAGCCATAGTTAGTGAATATACAAATATAGAACTATCATTAAAAAAGTATCAACCATGCATGAATTCGCTAAGCTTTTAATAGTAAAACTGTCGACTATAGCTGTAAGAGTCCCACGTGTGTTAACAGGATTTCTTTTCCAAAACTGAAAATTATAAAAAATTATTTGGGTAATACCATTGGTAAAGACCGCTTATGCGATCTTTCAATTCTTTCTATTAAGGGAAAAGCGGTTTACAAAATGAAAATGAAAAATATCATTACTGATTTTAACACTTTGAAGTCAAGGAGAAAAGATTTTACTATTTAAAATCTGTGAAGTTTTAGTTTCGTTTTCATGGTATTTGTATTTAATTTTTATTGTGATATAATATATGAAATAAATATCTAATATATATCAATTTTATTTCAAATAAAAACATACTATATTTCTCTTGCGGGGAGTTCAAATTTCGAAAACGAGAGACATTTATTAACCATTTTGGGGTGTCAGTGGAATTAAATGTTATCAATTATTGATTTGATTTCAAAGCGTACCTTATTTAACAACAATAACAAACTCTAGACGATATACCTTTTCTTGATTAACAAATTGATTACCAATTTACAGCGACACCAATAATTCCATATTACAACAATAAATTGATTGCTTATTGCAACTTCGAGAAGAATAGGATGTTTACAATACTACTTGGAATTCACAACCACTTGATTACTGTTTCTGGTTTCAAAGATCGTTAGATTCAATCTAATTTCTTTCTTAGTTTTAACTTGGATTTACTAGATAGCTTTAATATGTTTTAAATCGCTTCTCCGATAGCTTCGAAATTCACATTGAGTTTCATTTTAATTCTGTTTTCTTCTTACTTTACGAATTCTATATTATTTTTTCTTTTACTAATTGTTCTTTTGAAATTCAATTTACTGATTCAAGTTCTGTTTTCTTTTATAGTCTGCAATTCAATGACACTTACTGATATTGAATTCAGTTGAAATTTCTTCCTCTCGTACATCCCCTTTGGTCAACTCTAGTTCTTGTATTAAGCTGTCAAGATATATCATTATTAGATGAAGCCATTTCTCGGCTTCCCAACGATCGCTTTCCTTTATCTCACACGGACTACCGAGAATTGCAAATTTAATTTCGATTTTGTTTTTCTACTTTTCTAATTGTTAATTAAGAACGATATTGTCGTTTTTCATTGTTTAATTTTTATTGAATATTATTTTCTCTCATTTTCAATTTCTTTTTCTCACTTTTTTCAAAATTCTGGACAACCCATCCTCCATTTCTTACATTTTCCCCTTGATTATTTTATTCATTTAATAATTATTTGATTTTATTTTTTAGGTATCTTTAACAGCTATAATGTAATTTAATAAAACTTGCGTAATGTCATTTTCGCTTTGTTTCATATTAGCATGAATACAGAAACCCATTTGTGAATAGATTTATTAAAATTTCAGTTATTATTTTTATTATCAGATGGATATGTCTAGATCAGCCATGGCCAATCGGTGGCCCGCGAACCGTTTTTGATGTGGCCCGGACACAATTTTAAACATCAAATCAATAATTGTCTTTTTTTAGAATTCATATTCGAATTAAGCATGTTTTTAATTTAAAAAATTGATTCTAAGTTTGCTTGAATCGTAAAAACGAGTTATATTTATTTAAATGAATTTATTGTGGCCCATGATAGTATTTTTCCGAAAATTTGGCCCTTCGATTAATTTGGGTTGGCCACCACTGGTCTAGATTCTCGTCATTGAATCCGGAAATTGATGTGCAGAATGCAATGAATACTTGTGTTTTAAATGTTTTAAAATAATTTTTTGTATATTGTATGTATCGATTGTTGTTGTTAAATCAAATAATGAATAAATTATTAAATTTAAATTTATATGTTCCAATTTAAAACATAATATATTATTTGAATTATAATTTTTAAAAGAATGAAAAATTTTTTTTTAAAAATTTTTCATATAATTAATAATTAATACAATTAATAAATTTGTCTTAAAATCCTTAATTTATATAGTTATTATATTCTACCTGATGATGACAGGTAAATTGTCGAAATATATCGTGAAAAGAATCTTTGATTGGTATTAGCCACAGAGCTACGGGTATTAATAGAATCCATAACTAAAATTATATTAACACGTTTTTTATTAAAATACAAATATTATTAAAACAAATTATAACGTTAATTTGTTTGAGGAGTTTCTAAAAAATAATAATTAATGTATAAGTAAGGATTTCAGCATACCATCACACATGCACAACATCATACCATTATTTTAATACAAATTACAAAACGCCTCACAATTGGCACTTTATTATAATTAAATAGTTGCCATGTATATTTAACTATTTATTATTATTATTATTATTATTATTATTATTATTATTATTATTATTATTATTATTATTATTATTATTATTTTATCAAGTGAAATTTTTGGTTTCAATTATCAATACAAAAGTTTTTTCATTTAATTTTTTTTAAAAAAACCGTTGATGCTGTCGCTAAAATTGCTATTCAAAGTGCTTTATATATTTTAAATTAATTACAAAAATTAAGTTATTATTTAATATACAATATTTTACAAAAATTATTTCTAAGCTTCATTCTAATTTAGCTGTGGATTTTAATAAACCCGAAAGAATAAAGAAAATTGTTAAAAAATCTTTGAAAAACCCGTCAAAATCAAATTTACATTTTGATGATAAAGCTCTTCCTAAACTTATTGAGGTCTTTAAAAACAAAATTTAATTTTTCATTATGATATAATATTTTTATCTACCAGCTATGTCAGCACCCAGGATTCAATTCAAAAAAGTTGACAGAATTACCATTTTCTGTGCAACCTGAAATTATTTTAAAAAGAGTTCACGAATCCCAACCATTACCATTCATTGTATTTTTATTTACTTTTTTAGTAAATATCATTTCTTTATAGAAAATCTACAATGGATTTTTCGAAAAATGGTTTTACAGTCAACAAATACAAAATCTTCTGAAAGTATGACTTTAATTTTTGAATTTATTTGTCATTCCAATGAATATAAGTTTCGCTAATCAAAAACATCTCCTATTTCCATTGAATAAAAGCTGCTATAATGCAAGTTGGTATGTACACCAAATTTAGGTGACTCACCATTTGTGATGAAATTCAGTTCAGTTATAAGTTCATTTATTTTAGTAATTTTAGAAATGGCTTTCAAATAAAATTTTTAATTAAGTAAACATAAGATCATTATTCAAGTTCTTAAATATTACTTATAATCAACATTTATATTTAATTTTAATAAATTTTTAGCTTTTTTAGGATTTATTGCGTGAAATTTCTTTTGGAATGATTTTCAATTAATGTAAGTCAGATATATTTTTAACTATAATCTATTAAAGAAAGAAATCGCCAAACACATCTATTTTATAACACAGTTAGGCTACGATAAAATAGCTTTTAGAAATCCCTCATTTTTTTTGTATTTATAAATGATTGAATCGAATTTTTGGTAAAAGGGTTTTCCTGGTAAATCAATGCTATCAATTTATTTAGGAAATTGCTACAAATCGAATGAAATCTGCTGAGAAAATTTATAAGAATAAATATTAATTTTTTTTTAATAAATTTTTATTAATTATTTAATTAATTTTTTTGTAAATTATAAGTATAGATTTGTAGTTCAGGTTGTTGCAAATCGAATGAGTTAAAAATCTTTGAAATTCATTGAGAATATTTCTGTGAAATCAAAAAAGAAGTTATTTTGTATTTCAAGTAATATAATAGTGTTTGAGTTCTTTACTTTTTTGTCGCCTTTTATCTGTTTTCTTTTTTTTTGATATTTTATTTATTTTAATTATGACAAAAGATCAAAACTTAATAAACTTGATAAGCGCAAAGCCGAAAATTTGTCTTGCAAAGAAAAATTAATTTTTGATCGTCTGTAAAAGAAAATAAATTAAAAGTATTTAGATCTGATGAATGCTTCGCGTGACACATAATCTCTATTCTAGTGGGAAAAATATACTAAGTTTCATTTAGACACTTACGAATACGAGAGTTGATAGACGAATTTGATTTTTTTAAATAAGAGTTATGAGTAAACAAGATTTTAGATAGTTTGTAGATTTAAAATATTTCTACTAAATTGATTTTGTAAAATTACAAAAAACATAATTTAATTTTTGTATAATTATAATAAATAGGATATGTTTTGGTACACCTTTATTTCAAAGTATGGTTCGGATATTGATAAAAAGGATTTGAGCAATTATTTTTCTCGAGCTTCTGAAAGTTATGTTGGATTTCTTTTTAAAATCACAATGGAAAAGCCGTATTATCAAGAAAAATTTCAAAGAGTAATTTGTATTTCATTCTGTTAATTTTCATTATAATAATGATAATTAAAATTTTATTTAGACTAATTACTTTTTTATTTACTATAACTTCATGAAAAGAAATTTTACAAATTATTTATTTTGTATGACAAACAAATAAATTAGGAAATATTTTCAAATTTTTTCACATACTTTGATTATATAATATATTTTAATATATTTCACGGATTTCAAATGTCATGTATTTAAATAAATAATATAAGTTTTTGAATATTATTTCATTTTTGTAATAATTATTTATTTTCAATAAATTTTGCATGAAAAAACTGCATAAAATTTCCCATTTATAAGTATTCGTCAACACAACGGGGTTCAGTAAAATTTGGTTTGCAATTGTTTTCCGCAAAATTAGTCTTAAGAATTTATATTTAAATAAAACAAAAGATAATTTAGTAAATGTTCTAGCAAACGCGATTTCAAATTAAACCAATTGTTGAGGATACATAAATGATAAATAATATAATAAATAAATAAATTACCTGGGGGGAAGATCGTCATGACAAAAAGGACGATCTATGGGAACTCAGGAAAGAAAATCGAAGTAAAAAGAAATTAAAAATGGGAAAGAGAAATAAAATAAAAGAAAACAAACGAGAAATTAAAGCAAATGTCATTGTTAATTACGAAGAACAAATGAAGGTGGAATTTCAAATTCCAGAAAAACAAAAATATGGGGAAAGCCGTATCTTGACAGCTTGTCAATGATAGCGAAAGTCGGCACAACATGAAAAAAGAAAAACAGGGCACATCTTGATATCTGTCAGAGATAAGGTTGACGCAGAGGAAAAGGAAAATGGAAAACAGAATTTGTCGCCAGTGCCACAAATGAAACAGACTATATAAAGCGGAACAGTTGACCGAGAAATCAGAACAAAAAGTAGAACAAAATTAGAAACGAAAGTAGAACAAAATTAGAGGTAAAAACCGAGACAACGAGAGGAGAAAACGATAGTTAAAAGGAGAATAAATTTTTGGAGTTAAACAAGAGAATCAAAGGGAGTATTTACTAAAACATTTAAAGGGAGAATTAAACAGAGTTCAGAACAGAGTGAAACGAGAAGTGACGAGAATCTTTTGTAAAATTGAATATAAAGTGGAAATGGAGTAAATATATTTGTGGTCAAAGAAAATAGAACAATCGATCAACGTACCCTGTAATTGAGTAGTTGACGGCTAGTGATTATTGTTGAGGTTACAGAAAGGGCTATTCTTCACGTAGTATCGAAATAAGCTCTGTGTGATAAATTGGTTTATAGTTAATTGGTTGTAATTGAAATTTGTACAATCCAGTGTGAATATTTATAAAGCTTATCGTGTTCTGAGTGTTGAATTGTGAATTAATAAACACGCTTTGTGAATTAATACACACTTCGTGACGAATAGCTCGCCGTGTACAATTAACCAATAACAATAATAATCACTAATCGTCGATCGATTTAATCACAGGAATACGTTACTCGATTGCTCTTTTGCTTCGACGAAAATTATTCACGCCTTTTCCACCTTTATATTAGGTTTACAAAGATTCTTGTTATCCCCTCAATCAAATATCTCTTCTTAATTCTGAACTCTTTTTATTCAACTTTTAACTTTCCTTTATCTCTTCTTTCAACTCCCCTTTCAAACTCTTTTCTAACTCTGTCTGTTCTCGGCATCCTTCCCTTTTATAGTTTGTTACAACTGCGGTACTTGAGATAATTTTGTTCTTCCATTTTCTCCTTCCCGCATTTCCCACTGTCCATACCTTATTTCTGACAGATCTCGAGATATGCCTTGCTTTTTTCCTTTTTCTATTAGTCCGACTTTATTTGAAATTTTGATATCTGTGACAAACTGTCAAGTTATAAATTTTGTTAATTGTATTTGTTAATTATTGACGACCTTTGTTTTAATTTCTTGTTTGATTTCTTTTGTTTGATTTATCTTTCTCATCTCTTGCTTATTTTTACTTACGATTTCTTCTCTCCGTTCCGATAGATCGTCCAGTTTGTCATGACGATTTTCCCCAAGGTAATTTTATTTATTTTTAATATTATTTATTATTCAGATATCCTCAACCAAAATGTATTTTAATATAACATCGAATCGCATTATGAATTTTATTACCAGATTAAGCTAAATCTCTGATTTTATATTTTTATCTAATGGTGGCCGAAGAAATACTAAAATTAAAAGCTTTAAAATAAAATTTCTCGTGTCAATTCAAATAACATTACACAATTAAACATTATAATTATCATCTCGATTTACATTTTTTTTCATTGTGTAATAATGGAAAATTTCTAACTGTATTTGTAGGTGCTTCCAAACTTACTTAGTCAAGCTCTTTATGCAGCATTATCTGAATGCTTTCCAGATTCATGGATCCAATTCAATAATGACTTTATAGAGAATATTATACAATTAGTTTTCTTTTGGTTAAGTGGAATAAGACCTACTAAAGGATCTTGGGGTAGTTGGAACATGCAAGAACTAAAGCCTACTGAACAAAAATTAAAAGAAAAAGCAATTGAAGAACAATTGCGTATTGGATTTTCAGGTAATTAAATTTAATTAATTAAGTAATTAACTTTATTAATTATATCAAGATCTTCAAATTGAAAAGAAAACGCCTGAACAAGATCAATTGAAAAGTTCAGTTTTGACAAAGGTTTTCAATAGAACTTCATAAATTTAATGTTTTATTATGTTAGTCAACTTTACTTGGATCTTTGAACCATTCAAACAATGTTCTTTTTAATATTAGTGGACACAGCCCTTTAATTCAGTATTACTTCAAAAAGAATAATATAAATATTAATGTTGGAACAAGCAACTTAATTAAACACAAGGAAATCTTGCCAAGAATTAAATATCCTTTTATTTATGTTTGTTTATATCATTTAAATGTTAATTGAACAGGAAAGACGAATATTAAACTATTAAAATCCTTGCAGCAGTATTTTATGGTTAACTATTTTTTTTTAAAAAAACGGGATAAGTTATAGCTCACAGTTTCATAATGTTTAAAGAACCTCAAACAAATCTTTAAGATAATTGAAATAATCAGTAACATTTTATTGTATGAGAAATTTCTTCATTTCATTAAAAACTTGTCCAATTTCTTTACTATCTTTATTTTCTATAATAATAATATTTTCCCGCATAAACCCTACAGGCGGCCATCAACCACATCCTCACATAACCCACGAATTTTAACCAAATCATTAAAACAAAATTGATTTACTGTAAGTTGTGTTATACAATAAGTTACATTTGATGTAAAAATTTGAAATATATGATATGGCGCATGGAAAAATATGCAGGTATTGTCCACAGGTTGTTTGAGGGAAAACATGGTTTAATTTATTCATTATCATTAAATAGATTTTACAATATAACATTCACAAAAGCATAAGTAAAAAAATTATTTTATTTACAACAGGTCATAATTCTTTTATTTCCTTTTGACAAACAAACATTTAACATCACATTATCATCACTATTAAGATTCTCATCCGTTAAAATATTAATATCTGTTTGCAAATCACTAGATAATTCCATAAATTTTATTTTATAAATTATACACTCAAAACTTGTCTTTTCTTTTGTTTGTTATTTAAACAAATTTAAATCTTTCTTTTAAAATATTTTTCGATAAAAATATTTTTTAAAAATGCTAAATTTCAATCTTTTTAAAATATTTTTTTAAATTTAACAAAATTTCTAATTAAAACTTAAAGAATCTTTCAACTTCCTCATAATCTCCATGAGATGCTTTTCGACCAGTATTAACATATTTATTGTTATCACTATTGATCATTTTATTTTTAAATTTCTTTTTCTTCATTTCTGTTTACACTATGGATCAATATTTATTTAATTTAGGAAGAATAGTCTGAATAGAAGTGAAAATAGAGTTAAAGTAAAATTTATTTATAAACAATATTTGGATTAAATATCATTGTTAATAAAACACAAAGCTGAAATAACTTTTTATTATCCAAGACATCCCAGAACGCTATTATATAGTTTTTCATTGCATAATATCTAAAAAGTAAGTTTATTGGTTTACTAATTATTGATACTGAATACCTGCAAACGCACTTACATACTAACATTCAAAACCAACCATCAAACATCATAAATAATCTCTTATCTAGAAACTACAATTTTCTCATATTATTATGCAATAGGTTAGTTTAATTAATTGTGTAATATTTGTTTATGATTCTTCCTTAGAATCCTTAAAATAATTTTTTACTTAAAAATTTAATAATTAATAGATTTAGTTTGTTAATTAGCTAAATAAAGGTATAGTGAAAATTATTTTTTGTTATATTCAATAACATTTCTTTTAAATTCTAAGTAAAGTAATTATGGATCAGGGCTTTTCAAACTGGGGTCCGTGAGCGATTTTAATTTTTTAGTAAAATGGTCCGTAAACTAAGCGTAATAAAAATTAGTGGTCCCTTGTTTAAAAAGTTTGAAAAGCCCTGTTATGGATTATTGATAAAATAATATAATTGAAATTTAATTATTATTTATTTATTACTATATTATTATTATTATTATTATTATTATTATTTATTTTTAATATATAATTTGAATTTTATATAAAGAAAAATTTATGCAATACTTTATTTTTCTTTAACGTTTCTTCACTGATGACAATAGCGAAACACTAGCTGATGTTGTATCGAAAAGTATGAAAAGTTTACAAAGTAGACAAATAATTTACAAAAAGTATGAAATAATATTTTTAATTCACAAACTTTTATATGTAAATTTTGAAATGTATTATAAATTTGAATCTCTTAAAAAATTTCCAATTTTGTAGATAAACCAACTGGCTTCTTTTTTTATAATATTTAGACATATTATCTTGATAATAAAATGTTTCATCTTTCATTATTATAATTTCTTGATTTAGAATTCATTCATTTATAAAAATTTCATTCCTAAATATCCGTTCCTATATTATTTTGTTTAAATATTAAAATAGCTGCAGCGACTATTGCGCGTAAGTAATTATTTTATAATATTTTATTATTGTTGAATGTGACCAGTACCCTTCCAACCGTTACCCATAGGGGAACAAAATATCTTGTCGGATATATCTTGCTTAGTTGTACTGCGAGCTACGATTCTGCGCTCAATCATCGGTGCGCAAAAGTCGGTGTACCATTAAAATGAAAGGCAAATACTTGTAACCATATGATGTTAAATTTGTGAATTACATACTAATACGACTAATTGTATAAATATAAAGTAATTGACATTCTTTTCTTTTAATTTTAATTTTGTTTAGTTTTCTTTTTTTAATTAAACATTTTACTATTGTTGAATGTGACCAGTACCCTTCCAACCGTTACCCATAGGGGAACAAAATATCTTGTCGGATATATCTTGCATAGTTGTACTGCTTGCTACGATTCTGCGCTCAATCATCGGTGCGCAAAAATCGGTGTAAATATATTATATATATATATATATATATATATATATATATATATATATATATATATATATATATATATATATATATATATATATATTATTTTTATGTTTATGATTAAAAATTATATACCTAATTATGCACATAGTTTTTTAATCGCTTGTATTGTTAAATTTTGAATATAAGTTAGGAAAAAACACATAGCTGATCAACTCCGATCTATATCTACATTATTGTATATAAATATTTTAATTTTAATTACATAAAATAAAATTAATTACAAAATACATTTAAATAAAATTAAATAATACTAACCTAGTACTTCTGAAAATTGCTCGGCCATGATGATTTTTTATAGAGTACCTTAAGAACAATTTGACACACGCTAATAGATATTTTAGGTTATGCTTATAAATATTGATAGCATTAAATTATCGAAGCGTAATTAAAAATATTTATTCTAGTTCTCTAAAAAAATAATGAAGTTCATACTAATATTTATGCACACCACGTCTGAAGGTGTTAATGTAATAAAATATGTGCAATGAGAAAAAGTCTTATGTACTGTTATTATTTATATTTAATTATTATTATTATTATTATTATTATTATTATTATTATTATTATTATTATTATTATTATTATTATTATTATTATTATTATTATTATTATTATTATTGTTATTATTATTATTATTATTATTATTATTATTATTATTATTATTATTATTATTATTATTATTATTATTATTATTATTATTTTAGTACTCTCTTTTAACATAATAATTCATAATAATTTCCATTACTATTTATAATTTTAAAATACAACAAAAGAAATTACACAAACTTATTTTTTTCAGATTTCTTGAACGAAATTCCTTAGAAACAAAACGGTTTCAGAAGCTTCAAAAGATTAACAGTTTTAACAATGAAAAAAGGCAAGAAAAACTGTTAATGAATAAATCAAAAATTCATAAATTAAGTAATTTAATAATGCATGAATATCTGGTAAATAATTCCCTATCTCTATATTTTTTAATGGATTTCATTAGAAAGATAAAGATTCAATCTCTTTTGGGGCCGACAAAGCTGTTACGGATGCAATAATGGAAGCCGAATAAATGATCTAACTTTGAATGTAATTTGTAATTTTGAGCTAATTAATATTTGTTTAAATTTAAATTCAAATATAATGAAGATATTTTGATATAAAACAAATCAGTCTTACTTTCCAATAAATCTCATTAAAGAACCAATTGTTTGTGTAAAACATAAAATTTTATGATTCAAATAGAGTAAAATTAATTCCTGTTATAAGAAACTCGAATGAATAATAAAAACATTTGTTATAATAGAACCATAATAGTATTCTTTTCTTGTATTCTTTCCATCATTTTTATTTTTTATTATCTTTCTAAGACATAATGGACAACCATCTCATGATGTATTTTAATCTGATTCTGTGAATTAGTGATCACACAAGTCCTATTATTTAAAGTAGCAATTTTCGCCTTGTATATAGCGAAACTTTTGTCTGTATGGTACGAGAAATTTAGGAAATATTTAAAACTGCTAGAATTTATACAAATCTATAAAAATTCCTAATTTTCAATTTGTTTTCATCAATTTTCTTTATTAATTTCTGATCTCGATTGTAAAATGTTTTAATATGGATATTTCTTACCTTTTTCGGAAGGAGCTAGACAACAATAAAAATTAATGATAACTGCAACTGTTAGAAGATGGGCAAGTATTAAAAGTCCTAAAATTAAAGCACTATATAATTGGATACAATATGTACAGGATAAATATAAATGTGGAACAATAATACTGATGAGCTGTGACCAATCTCTACAATGAATGCAATGTTATATTTGAATTTGACAATAATATTTGGATCTTGATAACTGATTATATTTATATCTGTTGTTTTGTTATTATAATTAATTATTTTTCATCATCATGTTTGGTGTTTTGAAAGCATCATAAATTAAATGTTTGTGGTTTCTTAGTAACACCATAACTTAAACACCCCAACAAATAAAATTAGCAATAAATAATTGATTTCAGGCAGAGGAATCTTTAATTTTGGAAATTTTCTTCCATTTGTCTGATGATGTTATTAATTCCAATCAGCTGAGTAAGTACAATTAATTCTAGCACTCAATGTTATTTATTAATGAACAACATTAAATCAAAATAAAATTAAAGAAATTGTTAATTTGTAATTTTATTTTTCACTGGGTAAAAAAACTCAAAATATAAAAAAGCACTTAAAGTGCGTAAACAACAAAAATAAAACGACGTTTTTACTTTTGTTTTAATGCTTGTCTTCCTAATCGCAGCAAAAAACATTTCCATTAGGTGACAATAAAATGACTTCTTAAGTGCAAATAACAAAATAATTTGACATTAATATTGAATCAATATTAGAATTAACTGTTTATAATGATAAAGGTCACGTAATAAATCAGATTATTGATGACGCAAAAAAGATTCAAGAAACCTTGGTTTTAGAAGTCCACAGATATGATCAAGTAAATATTGATACTATCATAACAGTCAATGCAGAACTCAAGAAAGATAAAAAAGTTATTAGAGTAGAAATTGTAAATTTAAATTATTAGCTAATTTTTTTTATATTTGACACGGACTTTATTGGTTTCTGATGAAATAATTATATTTTATTGATTTATTTTCACGGTCAATTTGATTGATGTTGTTTATTGATGGTTGGGTGTCGTTGTGCTTCCGACTACACACACGCACCTCGACTATCCCGAAACATTTTTTAACGCACTGTCGTGCTCAACAGATTTCTTTGTAATATAAATATAATATAACATAAAGATAAAATACCTTTATACATAATTGGTGTCAGAAATCATAAAAAGAACAAACGCGCGCACCCAACAAATTTTTTTTCAAATAACTATGGCTTTTAGCATACTTATTATAGAAGTATAAACGATTGAGATTTTTCGGCCGAACACAGTGGGTCATATCCTTAAACAAGCTCAATTCTTCTCCATACAAGCAAAATAAAAGAAAAGAAACCGCAAATAATAAAAGATATCAAATAATACAAAACAAATGGCCTCAAACCCTTTTAACCAAATTAAACAAACTATATCATGATACAGAGATAACGACACTATTGGAAAAATTTGAAGGTTAATAAAACCATTCTACCAAACACGAAATCATATCAACTAGACCCACAAATAAGATAGATTACAAAAGAAAACATTTGCAGAAAACATTAATACCCAGAAAAACTTCTTTATTTATCAATGACATGATTGTAGCAAACGGTTGACATGGCTCTCACAGACACTCGCAATTTGTTAGAAAGTCCTTGAGCTAGTTACATTACTGTTAATTCAGTTTTTGTTTCATCATTTGAATTCTTTTTCATTCCATCTGTGAAGTCATCATAATATATTTTCAACTATTCTTTGTTTTTTGTCACTGTTGAGTATATATTGAATTCAAAACATTGGATAATTGTTCAACACTTTTGCTAGTAAACATATGAATTGTGTTTATTTCTTTAAGAGCTCGATTACATAGAATATCATATTCCTTTTTTTCGGCAGTTCCATATTCTGCTTTATTATTCTTCGACATGAGACGATGAACAAAACTATTAGTGGTATTTGACAAAAAATCTTTGGTTTGATTTGTAATTTTAAACGGAGTTCCAGCAGCATATATAGCACTATCTTTTGCAGCAATTATTCTGTCAACACTTGGTCTAATAGAAGTGGTATAATATTCACCAGATGATTTAACAACATTTTCTGACGATTCTTTAATAATTGAATATTTATTTTCCATTTTAAAAATCCACCAAAATTTCCCTGGTAAAAAAAATTTTCTGCCAAACCACAAATTACAAGAATTAAATCAATTTTCAACTAAAAACTACAATGAAACTATAATTAAAAAAATACAAAACCTACCAACTCTTCGCGTCTGTGCGCGCACACTACTCCGAATAGCAGTCTGATAATAACGCGCGCACAGACGCGATAAAAATCGCCAAAATCAGCGAAAACAATATCATGATACAGAGATAGCGACACTATTGGAAAAATTTGAAGATTAATAAAACCATTTTACCAAACACGAAATCATATTAACTAGACGCACAAAAAAAATAGATTACAAAAGAAATCGTCAAAGAATTACTCGAAAACAAAATAGTAATCCAATTAAACATAGAATGGTTCTCTGCTCTAATGCTCAAACGAAAGGCAAGCATGGAATGGAGAGCTGTGGTGATTAAAAAATTTTAAACAAGATTACAAAGTCAGACAACTCCCCCTGAAAATAATTTGAAAATAATTTTCTCAAAAATAGACCTCCAATTCAGCCATGTTGGAATTGTGCTAAGTCGTTGAAAGCTACAGAGCAGGTAAGCCTCTATGTTAAGACTACTCCTCTGTATACCTTCTCGGCGGGTTCATGAGGGCCGATAGGAGGTCTTATGTCGATGATTATTACCTCTGAAAGAATGGTCCTTTAAATTTCGATGAGGTTGTTTCCTGGAGAATGATGTGTAACTGACGAAACCGAAGATACAATCGGCAGGTGAAATAATTATTAGTATTTTAAAAATATGGTAACAAACGAAAAAAATTAAATTAAACAAAATACTCCTTCTGTCCAAAAATGATAGTCCAGTTTGACTTTAAATCGTATTTTCTTTGCAACTACTCAAAATTACTTAAAAATGATTGTATAATCTTATTCAGTATCATCGAAAATAGATTGATAGATTTTCAATAAAACAAATTTGATTTTTTTAAACAACATTTTGGCGCCAGTTTTGTGTTATTCTGTACTGCTTTTAAACACGATAAATGGTTGGAACTAAACTTAATGGAAATTTAACTCTTAAAAAACAAAAAGCTATATTTGATATGCTATTATCTTTAAGCAACAATGGTTTTCTAGCTAAGGGAACACTAAAAACAGTTGCCTTAAAAATGGAACGCAGTGTTCGAACTGTGAAAAGAATATGGGATCGTGATGTAAAATCACAAGAAGCACTTGGATATTCTGATGTCAGCTCCAATATAAAAAGAAAAAATGGAAGGAAGCCGAAAAGATCAGCTATCAAAGTTTTGGAAAAGATTAAGGAAACGCCATTTCGACAAAGGAGCGCATTAACCCTAGCATCTGCAGTTAATGTACCTAAGTTTAGTTTACACAGGATGCTTAAAAATGGAGAAATAAAGAGAATCTAACACAATAAAACCTTTGCTTACTGATTTGAACAAAAAGAAAGAGTAAAGTTTAAGCCCCCATATTCTGGCCCGATCAATCCGTGTGAATCTGAAAAGCCAGCCATCCTACTCACAAGAGGAACAACTAGTGTCCATTAAGCTGTGGTCTATTGGATCCCAGCTCTAGTGTAACTACTATTCAAAATTAATAAACGTAAAAGTTGAACCTAACGTAATATTCAAAACTTAAAAAATTAAACAAGAATTTAACAATTAAAAGGAACAAAAAAAAATTAAATAGAACTAAATTGAATACAAAGATTTAATAACTTAAAGCATTACATAAAAATTATACCTTACATAAAATTATAAATTCCAATTCAAACTTACCGCGATTGCATAAAATGAGAAACTGAGAGTTGCATAAACAAACACTAGATTTGTTTAATCAAAGTAACAAGGTTTCACTGTCTAAACAAGTATATCCAACTGAATTTTCAATCAGTATTTATACTGATTTTGACTGTGCATACATGCATTCTCTGCCACTATATCCAATCAGAATGTAGTAAAACTTGAATTACTGTTGCTCGCATGCATATCTCTTTATTTTATTTCCTTTAATTTTAAGATATTTTTTTTCTGTTCTTTTTCTAAACGTATGCACTCATTATCATAGCTCCTTCGTATGTAAATGCGTGCCATTACATCTCTAATTAATTCGATTATGGTCTTTCGTATGTAAATATGACCAATAATCCTTCTTAAAATTTCTTTTCATATTAATAATTTATTTATTATTATCTTATTTTTTAGTTGGCAGATTTTTCGAATGCGATATTGCCCTTAACTGTGTTGGTGATTACAACTTCTTGCGTTCCTTTATTTTATTATACGTGTTTTACTTTTTTCAATGTGGTAGGTACTTTATTATGTATTATTTGGTGTATGATCGTAACTTTTAATTCAACTTGGTACGGTTTTTATGCTATGCATTTCCAATTCATTAAAACAAGCTCTCAATTTCGGGTTCTAGTCCAACAAAACTAATAAATTTTAAGTCACTAGGTCCGCGATGACCCATAAAGTATTTACACCAAAAAACAGTTTTTAATACAATATATAAATAATGAACTTGAATTTAGAACATTGCATATTAAGTTTTTACAATTTCCTGTTATATTTTAAATTTACAACATCGATACTAGAGACAATCCACGAAAATAAAAGTTTGACATTTGAATTTTAAAATATAAGAATAAAATATAATTTTTGTCATCAAATTTCAATTTGTTTAAGCTTTCTTACTTACTTTCTTTCATTTCTAATTTTTATAAAAGTTATTTAGAATTGAAATAATTCTTGTAATAGCAGAAAATTGTCAAAGACCTTTGTTTAAAATTGCATTACCAAAGATATTAGAATAACAGTTCAATAATTATATTTAAATATGTTAATTTTTTAAATTAAAATACAAACTCAAAACTTCTTAAACACAATGAAATGTTTTTTAATAAATTTTATAAATAGAAAATATTTTTTAAAATTAATTTTAGTATTCTAAATAAATTCTTGATAGTTTTTTATTTAGGGATCAAATTATTATTCAAAAATTAATGAACTTGAAACCTTAAAAGAAAGAAAAAAAATTCTTCGACAAATTAGACAATCGAAGGAAAAGCTATTTGCTGACAATCCTCAAGTTATTTTCCCATATTTAAAAAATGTAATTAATAATACTTTGTATTAAAATTAATTATAATTTTATATTTTTAACTTACAGTTTTTGGAAAGTATTTCGTTAATTTAAATTGTTATTCTTACTAAGATTTATCTATAATGAAATTAAAATTTTAAATTACATAATTTATGTAATATGAAATTATAAAAATATATTTTATTAAACAACAATTTTATATTTTGCTGAGACATTTTTAGTGAAATATTTTATTTTAACACAAACTTTATTTGAACATACAAGAACATGAAGAAATGCCAGATAGTGATTCAATTAATCTGCAAATAAGCAAACTACATCTTAAGAACGGGTTGAAAATGTTCTTAAAAATTGTAAAATTATTTTAACTATCCCCAGTTAGAAACTCCATTTTGCAAAACTATGTCAAAAGTATTCATGGGAAAGAGTTTTCCTTACTCTTGGATTGTGTAACAAAATGGAACAGCATTGAACCTATGTTGGAAAGTTTTCTCAAAATAAAAAATCTTTTGATTATGATTATAATCCACAGTTAGAAATATTATTAAATATATTGAAACCCGTAAAATTAGCAGTTCAAGCATTGGAACGACTTAAGGAACAAAATAATGATTTTGCCACTGAACTGCTTCAAAAATCAAAAATAAAAGTGATGGAAAGACATAATAAAAATTTAATTTCGCTCTTGCAATTTTTACAAAATCCAGAAAATTTTGACACTAATTTTCCTTAAAAAATCAGCAAAACATGTATTCTTGTTTTAGCTCAGGAATTAATGACAAAATTATTTTTACACACTTGAGCTGATTACAATCAAAATGAAATTGAATCTGAAGATGGTGGAGAAATAGAAGCGCTGAAAGTTAATTCAAGTCTAACTGAAACTAACGAATTGGAGCTGAATAAATTAAGAAATTCCAAACTGTTGTTAATGATTGTTTCAAGAAAATGCCCATTAAATTTGATTATGTTAATAATTTACCAATGGAAATACAAATGCTTAAATTAACCGGTAAAAGAACTAAAAATCTCTCTCTATATAAAAAAGTTAAGGTCCCCTTCATCCGAATTTTACTTTTATTTATTTTTTTTTAATTTTTTAAAATTTTTTTTTAAAATTTTTTTTTATGAAATATTTATTGTTTTGTACTTATCGTTCTATATTACTTAGAAAGGATTTATGCTATTATCTTTTATCATAGTTATGTAAATATATTAAAAATAGACTGGATATTAACTTTAACATTAACCCCACGTTCTAACGGGGTTGGTGAAGCCAAGCGAACAGGGACAGAGCCGATTATTAGTTTAAAAATACATCATGTGGTGAGTTTATGTTTCGCGCCTGTGTGCGTTTTTTGCTATGACATTGGAGTTTTTGTATGCGCACACAGACGCGATCAGTTTAATTTTGGAGATTTATTCGGTTTTGGATTGGAATTTTGGATTTTTATGAAGTTTGAATTTGTCAAGTTTGTTTTAAAGATTGGGAGTTTCTGGAAGTGTTTTTGAAAATAAATTTTTGTAAATTTGTTTAATGGCTACGATTAATACAGATAATTACTATTATCATAAATGCAACAGGGACGTTCACATATCTCAGGATGGTAAATGTGTGACGTGCAATGATGGATTTATTGAAAGAATTGAATCTGATAACTCAATGGAAAGTGATGATGATGCCTTGAATGTTTTTCATATTATTCGTCATATTCCTGGTGGAAGTACTACAAACGAAACTGATGGTTCCTTTTTTATTACTCCAAGAGATCCTGATAACAGAAATAGTGTTTTCGGCCAACTAATATAAAATTTATTTGGTGGATTGCTACCTCTAGATTTTAGATCAGATTCATCAGATTACATCTTTTCAGATCAAAGTTTCGACAATTTTGTAACGAGAATTATGAATCAATTTGAACAGAGTGGTCTTCTACCAGCAAATGAGGCAGATATTGAGTAATTACAAGTCAAGAAAATCACCGAAGCTAATGATACAGGTTCCATTTGTCTGTCAGATTATGATGTGGCTGATGAAGTGTACGAGTTGCCCTGTCAGCATAGAAACCCTGTTCAGTGTCTAAAAACGTGGTTAATTAAACATCATGGCATGCTGATCCGATGTTATTCCCGCTATTATTTTTTATGATGTATTTAATCTTTTCTACTTATCGTTCTATATTACTTTGAAACGGTTTATGCTATTATCTTTTATCATAGTTATGTAAACATATTAATAAACTGAATCTTACTCCTGTCCAAGAATACCCTGGATATTAACTTTAACATAAACCCCACGTTTTAACGGGGTTGTTGAAGCGAAGCGAACAGGGGCAGAGCCCTTAGTTTACAAAAATTATTTAATTGCTTAAAAACAATAAGGCCTACTTCAACTAAAAGTGAAAATATTTTTTCTCGATAGCTTCGATATTTTCAACCAAAAAAGTGACTATTTAGTTAATGCACTGTCTCTTAAAGAATTATAATTTGTGATATATACATTTATAATTATAATCTTATAAAAACATTTTTTCTCCAATTTTACCATTGACTTCTTTTGCCATTTTGTTTATTAAAAAGAGCTTGAAGACTATGAATCAGTAAATATATCAAAAACATCGATATATTTACTGATTTATAGTCTTCAAGCTCTTTTTAATAAATTATAATCTTATCTATATTTTTATAATAAAAATATAAAATAAATATCTTTTAATGTTAGTGTTTATTATTTTCCTTTAATATTTTCTTGGAAATCCCGAGAAATAATGTAACTCAAAATCTCCCGTATCCCGGGAAATTAAAAAGTGTCAGGAAATGGAAACTCTAATTGTAAATAAACGAACTTCATTCAGATTATTTTTATTAGTATGAAACTTTAAAATAACTAAATTTAAAATCAGCGCGGGGTCTAGCATTAGTGGAGTTCCGATGCGAAACTCAGTTTAGACGCCAATTTTCTAGGAGTATTATTTTATTGGTTTTTTGGACTAAATGTAATTAAATTGGCAATGTTAAATTTATAATAAAAACATGAAAAAATTAATAATTCTTTTTTTTCCTTTTTTTCTTTTTTTTCTTTTTTTGACATATTAAATATAAACTAAAGTTCTATATTTTTTAAGCCATCTTTACAAGAAGTGCTTCGATGTTTTGCACAGACAACTTCCAACTAAAGCCGGCTCTGGATGGAGGTTTTTTCCAGGAAACTTAAATACAAATTTTTCACATGAATTGTAATAGAAGCTTTTTATACATATTTCATATTTGTTTAAAATGTCAAAGAAAAAACATTAGAAATTGTTTTGCAAGTGCATTAGAAAAATAGAATTAGGTATTTTAAGTTTATGAGTTATCATATAATATTCTATCTTAAACTTTTATTGGTAGGTAATTAAATTAATTAAATGGCAAAATTTAGGTATAAGTACTATATATTTTTTAAATTTTAATTATTTAGCGGCTAAATTTTAGCCGATACAATATGATAAGCTGAAATAAGAAACTATGTTTGTCTGGGTCACAACAAAAAGAAATTAAGCTGGAATCGAATTCTGCTTAATAGAAGAATACTTTTTTCAGGGTTTTAGAAGTTTGTCAAGCGATAAAGTGCAGACACTTTCAAACCAATATAAAGACAAAATTGATATCAAAGGTGAAGAAGAAATAGAGTATGCTGAGAATGCTATTAAAGATAAAGATTTCGAAAACGAAAATACTGCTAAAAAATAAAAAAATTAATCTCCAATTTAAGTGAAGATTTATAGAACGTCGATGAAATAGGACAGAATGATTAAGATCAATGTGGTAAAGAAAAAAACTATAAATGCCTCCCTCTTAATTTTAATAATCCTGCAAACTAGCTTATAATAGATAGCAAATTCAAACCATTGGGGGTAAAGTATGACTCGATTCAAAAAATGATGATTTAAGTTCCCGAAGAGGAAAAAGATAGAAAATTTTCCTGTTTTCAGTTTTATTGTCGAATGTCTAGCAACAAGATTGCTAAACGCAGTTGGATTGTGTATTCTCCAGTACGAAAACCAGAACAATACTCTTTTTTTAATCTAGTATAGTCATCTTAATTCAAGCAACAAATTAAAAATTTCGCATATATCGAAATATATCGAGTTACTTTGGTTTCTTTATATATCGGTAGCAAGAATCTTACAGCTAACTAATTATTGAAACACTATAAGGCAGTTAGCGTCGCCAATCAGATATCAATAAGGTCGAATTTTGGGATAAAATTAAAGCTATAAGAAGATGACTTCAAATTTCACAAAGTGATTGAAACAGTGTGTTGAGATATATACATGTAAATTTGTCGAATTATCCCCCATTTTCTCGATAGATATTCGCATATTATTAACGTTACCTGTCACAGTTAATAGTGCTGAAACAAACTTTTCAAAGCTGAAAATAATAAAATCGTATTTAAGATCACACATTTGTCAAGATCGTTTAGTGGGCTTAGCTACAATTTCCACTGAGAAAGAAGAAGAATGGAAGATTTGGTTAAAGATTTGGGAAAATTAAAAGATAGGAAAATTCAATTTTAATTAAGATTTATATGCGTTATTTTTTACTGTTTTTGTATTTTTTATAATAAAATAAAAATATATTAAGTTTAGATTTTCAGAGTTTTCCTATTTTCCTCTATTTGTAAAATGATTGCATATTTTTGTGGCGGTAAATTTGCATCCCACCTACACACAGAAAACTGCTAAACGGGGCCTGTTCATATAGCATTTATATTTCCAAAGAAAATGTTTATGACAAAATTTAGACAGTCGATAGAATTTTCAATGAATTGCACATTTAACTATGTTATTACTAGTGAACCTATAAATATAATTAAAATATCTTTACAAATTATGAGTAATTTATATTGTCAATTTTAATATTATTACTAAATTTCGTAATAATGAAAAATTAATTTTTGTCTCATTGACAAAGTTGGTATTATCAATATTTTTATGCCAGCTTATTCCATTAAAAATATAAACCTTGCCCATTAGTTTTTGATTTAACTTCATTATCCCGTTTTAGAAATTGAATGACGATCATATTAGAAATAGCTACAACATCCCAAGAATACAAAATAGTCCCTTAGAAACTTTACGATCTCTAGCAACTCCAATTATAGTTATATTTTGATGCTTCAAGGATTCCTTTATATATTTGTTTTTTGACAGAAAATAGCTAATAAAGAAAAAGACCATTCAAAAATAATAAGTCCCCACAAAAATGACGAAATTGAGTTTGAATTACAACAGTTGAGATTGGCGGATACTCGAAATAGACAGGACTTAAATGATCGCCTTGAGCAATTTATGTTAAATCAAGAAAACAAAGTGGCTAACATTTTGGAAGAAATAAAAACTTATTTTAAATTAATCAGTCAGAATCAAATGGATGTTCAGTCTTACAAGTAAGTGAAAAATGAATAAATTAAAGAGATTTACATTTTATGATTTTCAATTCATTTATTATTTTTGCATCTCATTTGAATAAATTTTCGTTTTATTATTATTATTATTATTATTATTATTATTATTATTATTATTATTATTATTATTATTATTATTTTAAATACTTGAATAAACACGGTAAAGATTTTATTAATAAAAATCGCCATTCATACATCTTTTTCACTATATATTTCGATAGCATCACTATCATCATCAGGTTACCTACATTCACGGCGGATGAATAACTATACTATATTGATAATATATAAACAAATTATAAAATTTATTAATTTTAAATTATAAATAAAAATTTAAAAAATTTTAAAATATTTAAATTTTAAAATTATTTAAAAAATATTATTTTAATTATTTTTTTTAATTATTTAACGTAACTATTATTCAATATACATCAACATACAAAAATTTAATTAAAAACATTCAACACACACACGTATTCACTGCATTCTGCACATTGATTTTAAGATTAAAAGTCAATGTTAATATTATTTATAATTTATAATTTAAAATTTATAGATTTTATAATTTGTTTATATATATATATCAATAATAATAATAATATATCAATAATTTTTGTATGTATTCATTTGTATGTAAGGATTCAGGGTAAAAATTATAAAATAATATATATATATATATATATAAATTTGACAATTGAATTCAATTCAAAAATGTCGAAAATTCTTTAATTAATTTTTTTATCAACTTTTTTGTGTGTTTTCAACAACCTTAACAATAAATACAGAATTGATTTATTTTAAAACTATTTTAAAAGAGTATATTTTTGTTTTAATTAGTTTGTAAGAATGAACTGCTTAAAGTGAATAAAATAATAAAGGAAACATGAAAAATGAATTGATAAAAGATTAATGTAGTAGTAAATAATATTACAAATGACATTTATTCAACTTATTTACTCTGGAAATTTAATCATGGGAGATCTCTAATCTTTTCGCAAGTTCATCAACCTGCTCCTTGATTTTCATCGGCAGATAATCTCCTACTTGCTCTTCGAAATATTTTTTAATTTCGTCTACTTCTTCTTTCCAATATTGATTTGGTACACTGAATAGCTCTTCTAAGTTTATTTTCGACTCATCCAATCCTTCCAAGTTGATATCTGTTAGATTCGGTAAATTACCGATTGCAGTTGCCTTACAGCCAACTGTTCCATCTAATCTTTTCAAAATCCATTCGAGAACTCGACAATTATCTCCGAATCCTGGCCAAATAAACTCACCAGTGCTTTTAGATTTTCGAAACCAATTTACGTGATAAATTTTCGGTAATTCTAAACATTCTTTTTCTCTAAAACTTAACCAGTGTTGTAAATAATGTCCAAAATTATATCCAAAAAATGGTCTCATTGCAAATGGATCGTGCATAATGATATTTGATTTATGCTCAGCAGCTGCTGTCGATTCAGATCTCATTGAAGCTCCAACAAATACTCCATGTTCCCAATTGAATGACTCGTAAATAAGTGGAACACCTTCAGGGCGACGACCACCGAATATGATTGCACTGATTACGACACCATTTGGTGATTCCCAATCTTTATCGATGATTGGACATTGAGAAGCAGGAGTACAAAATCTTGAATTTGGATGAGCCGCCTTTGATTTCTGAGATCTTTTCCACACATTTCCTTGCCAATCTGTGATTTGTACAGAATTAAAGTCGATTTCATTTTCCATTCCTTCCCAGAAAAATCCACCGTCACTCGTTTCAGCAACATTTGTAAATATTGTATTTTTCTGAATACAATGCATAGCATTAGGATTCGTCTTAAAAGAAGTTCCAGGAGCGACACCGAAAAATCCAGATTCTGGATTGATTGCTCTTAATTGACCATTCTTATCAAATTTCATCCAAGCAATATCATCTCCAACACATTCGATTTTATACCCTGGCAGGGTTGATTGTAACATTGCAAGATTAGTCTTACCACATGCAGATGGAAAAGCAGCAGCAATGTATCGCTTGACATTATTTCTATCCGTAATACCAACAATCAGCATATGCTCAGCAAACCATCCTTCTTTATGACCTAATATGGATCCCAATCTTAATGCGAAACATTTCTTTCCCAACAATGAATTACCACCATATCCACTGCCGAAACTACAGATCTCATTTTTGTCAGGGATGTGCGCAATAATTGTCTGTTCAGGATTGCATGGCCATCCATTGACTATCTTCTTTCTTGTTGGTAACGGAACACCGACACTGTGAATTGATCTCACAAAATCATTGCTGTCTCCGAGTATCCTGAAAACATCTTTACCGATTCTCGTCATAATTCTCATACTCATTACAACATATGGAGAATCAGTCAATTCAATTCCAATTTTTGACAGTTCTCCACCTATCGGTCCCATGCTAAATCCGATAACATACATGATTCTACCTTTCATGCAACCAGAAAATCTTTCACTCAATTCAGTTTTCAAAGTCTCAGGTGCCATCCAATTTCCTAAGCATCCCATAATATCATTATTAACTATTGGAATTGTTTCTTCTTTTCTTTCTGTACTAATGAATGTTTTTGATTCAACCCGAGCGACATCAGCAGGATCAGTTCTTACAAGCCAGCAATTTTCATATTTACTCAACCTTTTAATCGCCCCTTCTTTTAAAAGAATATCAATCATTTTGCTGTTTTCTTCTTCAGAGCCGTCACAGATATAAATCGAATCCGGTTGACAAATCTCCGCTTTTTCCAAAACATATTCTTTGATCGGACCAGACAATTTAATTAATTCACAATTGTAATTATTCATTTGTAATAAGTTTGATGATTTTTTGTCAGATTGACATGTTTATATAAAGATCAAATGAAATAATAATCAGAAATCGGAAATAAAATTACGGAAATAATTGTCACAGAGCGAAATTAGAACAGAAATATGTTATTAAATTATGCTTTTGCTAGTCTCAGTTGTCCTTGGCACAAAATGCCAAATGAGTCTAGGCTACCATTGATATAGCATGGCTATTTGTCTTGCATTTGCTTTTCAGCTCTATATTATGTTGTTCTCATGTATTGGATTGTCAATGTATAATTTTGATTGTTAATCTTGCCAAATTCTGCTGCACTTATTCCTATCGCTTTCTGTATTCTTTTAACGATGAGTTATCCTTGATATAAATACTGAATAATACTGGATTTTCTCCTCTACACTCATGGCTATTATCTTTGCCACTATGATTGCACATTGCCAACGGAGTTCTTCTTTTACCATCGATTCAATTACTTGGTTTTACGTCGCGCATTTCCTTTTATTGTAATCAACGAGATTCTTGATCGGTCATTCCTTAGCTTGAGTTATTAGATGGGACTGAATGGAGATGTTCGTCAATCCAACCATCTAGTCCTTCATGTTTTTTGCATTTTTATACATCTTCACTTATCATAATCGTTTTATTTATTTTAATTTGTTTTAATTATTGTGTTTTAGTGAGATATTATATTTAGCGTATAGATATTAGTAACGATGTATTCTGAAGATATTCACTGAAAACAATGATAAAGTATGAGAACTAAAAGGTTTTACCTAAAAATATTGAAGGTAACAATGGAATTGAAAAATAAGAACATTTATATTGCCAAATTTATCGTTTCCAATTACTATTAATTATTTTTTTTATTTGTGGTTCATGTTAATAGTGAGCATGAGAAACATAACGTAGAAGTGCTTGATGATTTTTCGGTGATTTTTATTTCTAAGTCAGTAAGATCTTAAATAATTCGAAAGTTTCATTATTTGAATTATATTTTTAAATAAATCAATAATGACTAAGTTAAATTTAAATACCTTTCACAAATGTTATTGCGGTTCTTTAAAATGAGGACGGAAATTTTACTTTTTCTGGAAATGTTAGACTTTTTGAAAGAAGTTATTTTATCATCATTCCAAGATTTGAGATCACCGTTATTGATATAACTAAAATTTTATTCTTTTTTCGAGCTTAATAAGCAACATAGTAAAAAAAGCTAGCGGAGGTTTTCTTGGAAGATTTTCAATGTTTGTGTAAGTTTTTTAGGTACTTCCGTGTTATCTTACCCTCAAAAATTAAATTAAAAAATAACATATATAATTATTATATTTATTTTCTAAATCACAGTTACAAACTCAGGAAATGTTTGTAAAGAGTTTGTAAATGGTCATCCAGGTGGCCAGAAAACCACAATGTCGTTGAGAATAGTGTCGAACACATCGGCACTGTTGCTTAGAACACGTTTGCGCCACATAAACTCACATAATCACATAAATCACAGATAGCCTTAATAAATTCATGTTCAATAACGTCATCAATAATGTATTCTCTCATTTTTTATATTGTTATTTTAATTGTATTTTATAATTTAATTTTTGGGGGTAAGATAACACGGAAGTACCGTTTTTTATTAAGAGTAATAGAGAAATACATAATCTTTTAAGATTCAGTTTTTTCTTGATTGAATAAAAATCTGATATTTCATTCTTTCTGAAAATCAAAAATAAATACCAGGTAACACAAATTTTTGGCTTTGTCTTTATCATTTGTTGAATGAAAATTACACCATAGATTCATCATACTTTTTTATTTGTTTTAACACTATCGAAGGTACTGAGATCATCACAGATGAATTCATAAAAACATAAGACAGTTGGAGTTTGACTTTAAATGCTTTTGGATAATTCTGGTGCTTTCTCAGATTCCTGTTTATGCATTGTAAAGTAAGATAACCCTGAGTAAGATACACATGTAACAATAAAAACAAAAAATTTTAATTGATAACATAACATGCTGCTTTATCAAATACCCAATCGTATTAAAATTTCTTAAGCAAAATAAGCAAAAATAGTCTTGACAATTACTATAAAAATTAAAATTCATAAAATTAAAATATGTTATAGTATTATTTAATTAAGATCTTATATTTTTGTTTTAATGTTTTAATTTAAAGAATCATACATATTACTATATTATTTTTTTTGTAACTTTTTTNAAATAAGAAAATTTATATTGCCAAATTTATCGTTTCCAATTACTATTAATTATTTTTTTTATTTGTGGTTCATGTTAATAGTGAGCATGAGAAACATAACGTAGAAGTGCTTGATGATTTTTCGGTGATTTTTATTTCTAAGTCAGTAAGATCTTAAATAATTCGAAAGTTTCATTATTTGAATTATATTTTTAAATAAATCAATAATGACTAAGTTAAATTTAAATACCTTTCACAAATGTTATTGCGGTTCTTTAAAATGAGGACGGAAATTTTACTTTTTCTGGAAATGTTAGACTTTTTGAAAGAAGTTATTTTATCATCATTCCAAGATTTGAGATCACCGTTATTGATATAACTAAAATTTTATTCTTTTTTCGAGCTTAATAAGCAACATAGTAAAAAAGCTAGCGGAGGTTTTCTTGGAAGATTTTCAATGTTTGTGTAAGTTTTTTAGGTACTTCCGTGTTATCTTACCCTCAAAAATTAAATTAAAAAATAACATATATAATTATTATATTTATTTTCTAAATCACAGTTACAAACTCAGGAAATGTTTGTAAAGAGTTTGTAAATGGTCATCCAGGTGGCCAGAAAACCACAATGTCGTTGAGAATAGTGTCGAACACATCGGCACTGTTGCTTAGAACACGTTTGCGCCACATAAACTCACATAATCACATAAATCACAGATAGCCTTAATAAATTCATGTTCAATAACGTCATCAATAATGTATTCTCTCATTTTTTATATTGTTATTTTAATTGTATTTTATAATTTAATTTTTGGGGGTAAGATAACACGGAAGTACCGTTTTTTATTAAGAGTAATAGAGAAATACATAATCTTTTAAGATTCAGTTTTTTTTGATTGAATAAAAATCTGATATTTCATTCTTTCTGAAAATCAAAAATAAATACCAGGTAACACAAATTTTTGGCTTTGTCTTTATCATTTGTTGAATGAAAATTACACCATAGATTCATCATACTTTTTTATTTGTTTTAACACTATCGAAGGTACTGAGATCATCACAGATGAATTCATAAAAACATAAGACAGTTGGAGTTTGACTTTAAATGCTTTTGGATAATTCTGGTGCTTTCTCAGATTCCTGTTTATGCATTGTAAAGTAAGATAACCCTGAGTAAGATACACATGTAACAATAAAAACAAAAAATTTTAATTGATAACATAACATGCTGCTTTATCAAATACCCAATCGTATTAAAATTTCTTAAGCAAAATAAGCAAAAATAGTCTTGACAATTACTATAAAAATTAAAATTCATAAAATTAAAATATGTTATAGTATTATTTAATTAAGATCTTATATTTTTGTTTTAATGTTTTAATTTAAAGAATCATACATATTACTATATTATTTTTTTTGTAACTTTTTTGTAGCTTTATTTCATGTATTTAAAAAGATTTTTGAGAAAAGTCCTTTAACTTCATTTAATTGTCAAATGAGTCCATGAAACAAGAACAAATTAAAAATCCTAATTTAAAGAAAAAGCCTTTATCTGGTTAGTTGGCCTTGTTATGAATGAACTTTTTTATTTATGAATTTTTAAAATATATAAAATTATTTTGCTCAAAGTTGTATCAATTCGTTGATGGTGGAAATATTGTTCTATTCCTTAAAAAATTTTAATTATATTTAAAATTTCTTTACATGTGTTAATATTATTTTACATTAGGTTGGAAAACGAAAATATTCTTAGTGAATTAATGTAAAAAATTCATTTGTATATTTTACCATTTATATATTCGTATTAGGAATCTTAAAGACCAATACTTAAAAGAGGGAGGATTAAATGATCAAATTCTCAAAGATATTAATGCTTTAATTACAGAGGCTGATAAAATTAATGTTGATAAAATAAATAATGATCATAATTGGAAAGAAAAGCGAAAAAGTAATGAAATTTCAATAAACATTTAAAATTCAGTTGCATTTTTGTACGATCTTTTAAAATATAATTTCATTTTAAAAAATAATACTTTGTTTAAATGCTTAAGTGAAATCTATTATAGAAATTCGTGCAAAGAGAACTTTTTATATAATTTTATTGTTATTTGATGTATGGAACTTGTTAAGAATTTTTGTAAAATCAAATATTAAATAATTAATAAAATTCATTGAATATTAACTTATATATTCGAACTTGTATTTTATTGGATGTTAATCCTAATAGTTTCCAATATCTGTCTGTTCCTATATTTTGCCTCATTATTTCTCATTTCTCTTTCATTTTTCAGGAACTTATACTTTTTCTGAGTTTATTATATCATTTTTATTATTTTTCTGATATGTTCTTCTTATTCATCTTTTTCAGTTCATACGTACAACTATATACTTCTAAATGATTATACTTATTAAATTTTTCTACTTTGCTGTTCACAATGATCGTTTTATTTTCAACCAAACTGACATAATTGATACAATTAGGGTTCAATACTCATCCTAGACCGAAATCACCTAATGAATGTCGCCTACTAATATTTACCTTTGGGGAGCTTGTTCTTTGGGCGTATATATATATATATATATATATATATATATATATATATATATATATATATATATATATATATATATATATATATATATATATATATATTTATTTATTTAGCTGAAATATACTAAATATCTTCGCGTCTCCTGCATAGTACTGATGAGAGTCAAAAGCTCGAAACTAGTCTACTATTGGGATTTGCACTGGGTATCACAAAGCTTGTAATGTTTATCATATTTTATTGTTAGACATCCGTAAAAAAATATTTTAATCCATTACAAGTTAAAAATGCTAAAGGTTTACGGATGCACTTGTAAACAGTTTCTGTGTATGACGGTGTCTCCAGAGGCGAATATGATTTTTCATACGCCATGTATACAAGTTTGCAGATATTTTTATTCTGTGATTTAGCGAATTTGCAAGTGATGTGATTTTCAGTGTATCAGGTAAAGTATACAATAGAGTTGAATCAGCAATATTGTATACTTACCTGGCGCGAAGAGAAATTATTGTCGAAAATGAATGATTTTTAAATTATTCCCAATCTCAATTCGAATTGATATATTTCAATGATTGAAGCCTTTTTATATATAATTTCGAACATACAAATTCATTGGCAAACTATTTTATTATACAAAAAGAAAATGATATTATTTCAAATAGAAAGTAATTAGAAAATCAACAGATTTCATTATATTATATGCAATAAAAACCAAATTAAATTTTAATTTGATAATATACATTTATACTAACACAAAACAAAATTGAATGTAATATTATGCATTAATTATTATTATTTACGAAAATTCACTCCTGTTTTTTCAATATATGAAAGCATTGAGACAAAAATAGTAACAATGTAANACAAGGGTGGGCACGCATGAGTTCAATGAGAGACATTTTCCGAAAATTTATTTTTTAAAGAGCCACCATAGTGAACTACATATTTTTTTTTATTTCATTAATTTGATTAAAAAAGACTTAAACGCTATTAAAAACAATTATTTCAAAATTTAAGTAACAAACATAAAATATAATAAAAATCCATTAATAAAAAGTAATAAAATTTCTTGAATTAACGAAGACTTTTGGTCAAATCTTTGAAATTTGGTGTATACTTTGTTAAAGCTGTTCGCAGCAATTCTGTAAGATGCTGATTGGTCAACTGTGAACGATATTTCGACTTCACGAACTTCATTGTGGAGTACAAAGATTCACAACAATATGTTGTACCAAAAATTGAAATTAGACGGCAAGCAGCTTGTTTTAAGTGTGGATATTTTGCCTCTGGTACATAAATTTAATTTTAATTAATTTAAAATTTTAAAATGCTTCATAAAAAATCTTCTTACCAAATTTTTCAAAAAACACGAATAGAAAACTATACTAAAATATACAAACGACCGCAATATTGTACAAACAAAAATACTAACTAATCAAAATTCACTAAATTTCACTAAATTTATTTTCATTGCTTCTCTCTCGTTGTTATAACAAAGCGCCGCCTACTACAAAATAATTTTAAAAAGCAGTAAAATTTTCAAATTCAATTATCAATGAGCCGCAGTTTACTCAACGAAGAGCCGCATTTGCCCACCGTTGATATATATATATTATTTGTCATTATTTGTCAGCAATTATTGTTTTATTGACAAATGAACTATAAATACAGTTTTTATGTTCTGAATTATAAATTTATATTGGATAGAAATTTTTTTAAAAATTCTAAATATGAATACAATTTTATAATATTTAGTAGATGGATTGGGCAGCGCAAAACCAGGACCACATACTTCCTCCCACCCCTCCTGGGATGAATTAAAAAAATTTTCAAGGTTACATTTTAAACAAAGACATATGACTCATCATTTTCGCGCATTTGCAAAAATAGGGCTCTGCAAGCCCACTTAATAATATTTTTCAAATAATAATAATTTATTGACGAGTCATCCGATGAGTCATGTTCTTTGTTCCAATGGCCTTGATGAGTCACCCAACGAGCCATGGTCTTTGTTTCAATGACCTTGATGAGTCATTTGTCTTTGTTTAAAATTTGACCTTGGAGTATGTGGTCTTGCGGAGTCCTGGTTTTGCGGTCCCCAATCCATCTACCATATTTTCTTTTTTATTCTCAACACCCCACAACCTTAGTTGCACCATATATAACGCAAGACCTGTGAGATCCAACAAACTGAAGAAATACATAAGTTTAAATCTGAGTATTATTAAACTATAAAATAAACGACTATTGCTAAGAATACTACTCTAGACTTTTAAAAAGTATATTTTAAAAAATGATTAAAATTAATTATTAATAAGCATGTAGGCTATTATAAAGAACACTACTCTTTACTTAAAAAAAAATCGTGGAAAAACCACTGGAAAAAGGATGAAATGCAATGAATGATTCTCAACTTAGTATTCGTTGGGGATTAATAGAGCTGATGGCTAACATCTGTTTGCAAGATAATTAGGCCCAACAGTGTCCACAATTGTCATCATTCCAAATTTTAGAATTTGGCATCACATATTCACTAATAAACGGGAAAAGAATCCTGGATTTTCTGTTTTTGACTAATTTTAAGATTACTTTCTTTGTATTTTTATCAATGATTCCTAAAACTTAAGAATTTCTTTGAACATTACGCAAAGTATTACCTCGATTATTTTTAAACATAATAATTTTTTATTCATCTATCTGATCAAAACAGTTATTTCCGCTTATGCTTAACAGAATCCTTAAATTAATATCAAAACACATTTTTGATTCATTCACATCATTCTCACTTAATTGCTTAATTGTATCACAATTGAAACTTGAATTTCTGAACTCCATCCATGCATTATTTATAATATCTTTTTAATTACATTTTGGCATCTTCTATAAATAAATCTACTGTTACGCCTTTTTGGCAGTCATGCTTCTTTTTTTTGAACTTGGTAACACCATTTGAATCCGTTTAAAATTTTTTCTTTCCTCACTACATTATTTTAAACAATATGAACAATGATGTATTTTTTTGTTAATTTTTCACTAATGAATCAATTTATTATTATCCTTTCATAATCAGCTAAAATCTTTGAAAGTTCAATTATATTCTTTAAAGATAATGTTTAATTTTTTATAATTATTAGTGTTTCCAAACCAATAATCGAGTAACCGAATACTCGTCTATTTTCAGGTATTTTTCATTATTCGGTTAACCGGATAATTTCGCCGAGTAACCGAATAGTTATTTTAGATAAAAAATTTTTTCAAGCAAAAAATATCAGAAATTTTGACATTGGTATATATTAACATTAAATAATAATAAATAAATAATAATAATTAAAATAATAATAAATAATAATAATTAAATAATAATAAATAAGTTATATTAACATTAAATATATTTTATTTTTGTTTAACTAAGCAAGTCAAATTGTAAGATATTTTTTTTATTTTAAGAAATTGTATTTAATTCAGTGAAATGTTTTACACTTTTACGCGCTCATTACAGAACACAGGTCACACATCGTAAGTATAATTATTAATTACAATACATACAATACAATGTATACATAATTATTATTATAATTAATAATTATACTTACGATGTGTGACCTGTATTCTGTGATGAGCGCGTAAAAGTGTAAAACATTTCACTGAATTAAATACAATTTCTTAAAATAAAAAAAAATCTATATATAATTAAAAATAAAGTTTGCTTTTATTTGGATCAAAAATATAATTTATAGATATTTTCTAATGCAGAATGGCCACAAACAAATCGAAAGTTTGGGATTATTTCAAAAAAATATCTTCAGAAATTGCGCAGTGTCAAGTCGAATTATGCACGAATAAGATATCAATTAAAGGTGGAACTACAACTGGTATGATAAACCATTTAAAAAAACATGATATCAGTTTAAAACCTCAGACCAAAAGGAATGTTCAAAATTGTGATGATGATTGTGATGATCCAAGCACATCCAAAATACATAAAGTTAGTGGCATGCCAACCAGCATATCGACTGTTCAAAAACACGTTTTAACATTTTTCAAAGAAAAAAAAGCTGAAACTAAGCACAATTTAGAAGCCAAAATTATATCGCTATTTATATCTATATTATATCGCTTTAAGAAGATATTTTAATATCACACTGCAATCTATTTCAAGTGAAATTGTTCTTGGTTTGGTTCCGATTATAGAAAGCTGCACATCTGAAAAAACTGAAGAATTAGTTTTCAATCGATTGAAAGAATTCGGAGTAGATTTTGATTCTGACATAATTGCTTCCGGACACGATGGCGCAAACGTAATGGTAAAATACGCAAAATCATATCAGCTGAAAGCTAATTATGCTATAACCACGCTTTTCATTTAGCCGTCATTGAAACTTTTTACTCAAAACATAATGAATCTGGTAATGTCGACTTTTTGAAAATGATGAAGATCAAGCGGAATCTAATGAAATAATAGATGAACTGGAAAGCGACGATTTTTTACATTCAGAACTAGAAACAATAAAGCTTCGAACAACACATAAAATCGCGATGGATGAAATGAGGAAAATTATAAAATTCTTTAGAAAATCATCTTTAAGAAGCGAAATTTAAAAAAAATATACTAGCCAAAATGAAGGAAATTGTTTGAGTTTGCTCTTAGATATAAAGACTAGATGGAGTAGTTTAGTATTGGCAGCTGATCAATTTTTAAAATTAATAAACTGAGTGCATCGGTCGAGCTAGGATTTGCGCCTTATAATAATAATAATAATAATGAATTGTTAAAAGAAATTGTTTCAATTTTAGAACCCGCAAAAATAGCGGTTTTGGAATTGAGTAAACAAAATTCTAATTTATTGACTGGAGACGGAAAAATAATGTAAGAATGTAAAAAGAATGTAAGCTACTGGAAGTAAATAAAGGTAAACGTTCTGAACAACTTGAGAAATTGTACAAAGCACCTTTGACAATAATTCCAACCTCTACAGCCTCCGAGCGAGTCTTCTCAGTAGCTGGCAATTTGAAGACAAAAATCCGAAACAGAATGAACCCAGAAACCTTAAATCGCTAATTTTTCTTAAATAAATAAAAAATATAATATGTACAATAAATATTTGATACATTCAATAAAATTTAATTAAATGCTATGCATGATCAAATCTTCTATTTTTTAATTTTAGTTTCGAGTCTGATAACCGAGTAACCGAGTACTCGCTCAATTTTTATTGTAATACTCGAATAACCGAGTATTACAAAAATTCAAGTAATTTGGAAACACTAATAATGATTGACTTTGTTTTAATAATTAATTTTTTTACCTTATAATAGTTAAATAATCTATATAACATATTTATGAAATTATATTTTTATGATAGATATAATATACAATGTCAATGTAAAAGAAATCAGTGATGAAATTTGAAAAAAAAGTTCTTATAATACAATATATAATATACAAGAATGTGAAACTAAAAAAATACATTTTTCTGAACAATTAAAAAATATAAATGTAATTCGTATATCATAATTAAAATCATCGGATATATATTGAAAATAAATAATTTTTTAACATTTGTATTGTTTATCGACATATTAAAGACTTCGTCCAATTTCATAATCAAAATTACTTATTAATCAGTATAATTCAAAAATTAAAATAAATTTAATTTTTTTAATTACTTTTATATTTTATCATGTACTTCATACACTTTAATGAAATTTTTATTTATTTTTATTTATAAATTTTTATTTATAATTTTATAATTAATAAAATAATTCATAATAATAATTTTATAAAAATTTATACTATTATATTTATTTAAACAATAAATTTTAATTATTTTTTAAGATATGGCTATTGCACGAGAAAAAACAATTGCATTACGTGAATTGGAACGTTACAATGCAGAGTTAGAAAGAGAAATTGAAATGGATCGTTTCAGATCTAGTGATTTCTGTAAGATATTCATTTTAATGTTTAATTTTTAACTTTTACCAAAATAGGCGCATATTAAAGAATTTAATGTATATTATTCGTGTATTTTACGCATGAAAATTTTTTTTTCTTTGTGTTATCTCAATACAGATTTAGGTTTGAACTTTTTTATAACAACCAAATTTTAGTTAAAATATATGTAAGATAGGAAAATTGATTTTAAAGGGACCTTAAAGACTCGTATTTCAACATTTGGATGTTGCATTGTCCGCTTCGTTATGTTATAAAAGTCAAATACGAAAATATTTAAAAAATACTTTATAATTAGAACAATTATTTTTTGTTAACTTTTTTATATATTTTTGTTTATTGTTTATTTCAAAGAAATAAGGAAATAATTTTATTGTTTTCATTGAACAGTACAGTTATTGGTTTTAATGATTTTTCAATTATTTTTATGTGTAAAACTAATGAAATATTTTCTCATGCAAATCCTTATTTTATAAACTTGGTCTGATATAATTTTTTTGCTATTAACTATATAAACATGGAAATTCCAATAAATATATTTTATATATAAAAATCTTAATATATTTGCTTGCACATTTTATAATTTTATATATATATTTCAATTATAAAATTTAATGCCAATTTATCAGTAATTTATTTATGATATATTTAAAATCGAAAAATCAGTATAAACATATATATAAACAATTTTGCAGACAATTTTTACGTCATGCTCTATAGAATTGAAATTATATCAAAACACAAATAGCTTAGTTTTGTGTAATTTTATTTGTAATTTTAATGGCTATAAATCGATCTACATGTAATATCCCCGTGAATCTGACTGTATATCATGAGTACGTATATGCGTGTGCATCGGGCATTGTATCCATTTTTCTGCTTATAGTGGATAGAAGTTGGAACTGGTGTATAAAGGACAGATCAGAACTAAAATTAGGTAGGAAGTTACGCATACATAGCATTTAAAAATCTATACTCATATGCAATAAATAAAATTTTTACTGGGCAGTCATTTGTTGAAATTTTCCAGTTTTAGTTCAACTTTGATTAAAAGTTACACAATATGATATAAAAGTTTTTTTAGGTTATGAGTTGGGCAACCGAAAATATGCATTTGTATATTTTGCTTTATAAAAAAACTAACAAAATATACACCGCTTATAGTACAATATTCATTCCAGATTGTTTTACGCCTTAAAACTGTATTTTTATAACAGTGCAATAAACCAATTCTATTTGATACTTACGATAAAGATGATTGCATTGTCATAAAGTTATTTATCAATTTATCACTCAATTAAATTTGGCATTATTCAATAAACAAATAAATATTACCTCACAGTTGTGATTTTTAGGAATAACTAAAAATAAATTGTCTTTGTAGCAGCGCCGTCTCTTCCAATGTGCTAACTGTGCTAAGCACAGGGGGCGCCGTAAATTTTATAAAACCCATAAATTTATTAAATTGAAAAAAAAAATTGAAAAATTATAAATAAAACAAAATTAAAGAAAATCGAAAAAAAAATAGTTTAATATATAAATTAAAATTTTAAATATATGCAAAAATAATTATTATGTTTTGACATTTTTGTTTATAAGTTTTAAAACTTTAAAAAATTGAGAAGAAAATTTTGTAATAATCTAGTTATCCACATTTACGAATTAATTTTGAAATAAAAGGTGAAAAGAACATATTTTTTATTACAATTTATAACTTAATATATGTATATGCAATAATGTGTAATATTATTAATAAACATATATTTTTGTAAAAATTGTTTTTTTAGGGGCGCATTATAGTTTATAGCACAGGGGCGACAAATTTCTAAAGACGCTGTTGCTTTGTAGTGAAAAATTAATCGAGTTTTAATTAAATCATTTACGATATGATTTTTGAATTCTTGTTGCGTTAAATATCCCTTTAAAATAGTATGTATAAAATGTATATAATAATTAACATGGGTTTATTCTGTCGCACCTATTTCTAGAAAAGTTGTTAACTCTTTACTCGCATCCAGTAAAAATTTAGAAATTATGTCGAAAGAGAAAAGTAATCAATTTCAAACAGATTGAATCATTATGTAAGTCAATATCCAGACTTCAAAACTGATGGAAAAATACTGTACTGTAAGGTGTGCAATAAGTCAGTGTTTGCAGAGAAATCTTTTACCGTAAAAAGCATTTAGAAAGTGCAAAACACATTAAAATCAACGAACAAGGTATTGCGAAGAAGGCAACACAACACTTGATTGGAGAACTTTCAATATTTTTACTTGATGCCAAATTCGGAGAAGATTTGTATGGTGCATTTATTGCTGCAGATATATCGTTATACAAAATACAATCTATATAACGCAACTGTGGATAACATAAAAAGTAACATTAAAAACCGTTTTCTGTGGTTGTCGATTGATGAAACTACAGATGCTGCTGGTAGATACGTGTCAAATGTTATCATTGGAATTTTGGATAATGATGAGCTGATTTCAAGCAAAAAGTTTTTATTGAATACTGCACTTCTTGATTCAGCTAATCACACAACAATTGCAAGACTATTTAATGATTCGGTTAGAAGTTTGGGTGAAGATTTTGAAAAAAGATTTGATCTTGCTATTTATATAAGATGCTGCACTGTATATGGTAAAGGCTGCAAAAGCTATACAAGCATTTTACCCAAAAATAACTCATTTTACATGTCTTGCCCATGGTCTCCACCGAGTGGGCGAGCAAATTCAAGGATTATATCCGAATGTTGATCGTTTGATTTCACGTGTAAAAAAAGTATTCCTGAAGGCACCTTCCATAGTCGAGATTTTTAAACACATTGAACCCAGATTAACACTTTCACCACAACCTGTACTCACCCGATGGGGAACATGGCTTTAAGCAGTTAACTACTACGCCATGAAATTTCGAAAAAATTGAAATTTTAGACAAAGATGAAGCAGCTTCAATTAAAGCATCGCATGACCTCCTCAACGATTTTACAATAAGAGCTGATATCATTTCTATCGCATTCAATTATGGAATTCTCGAACAGTCCATTACGTGTTTAGAAACAAGGTGGTTTACAGCTAGCGGTTCAAATCAATATCGTAACAGACGCCATTAATTTAATTAACAGCATAAATGCTGATGCTGGAAGTACTATTAAAGAAAAACTTTCGTCTGTAATTGAAAAAGACGTTGAATTTGCTGTATTGATAAATATTTCTGATTCTTTAACAGGAATACGAATTAAGGAATTTGATCATAAAGCATATACGATTCGTGAAATGTTGGCATTTCAATATTCGCACCGATATCTTCTGTTGATGTTGAAAGAAGTTTTTCAATGTATAAGAATGTTTTTCGATCAAACAGGCAATGCTTTTTATTTGAAAACTTCAGAGAAATATTCGTTATTTATTGTAATAGCAATATAAATTAATCTCTGTTTAATAAATCTATTTATTTTATTATATAATTTCGTCTTCTTTTCGAAATTTTGGAATAAATATTAAATTTTGTTAATTTGGTTTTGATTTGAAAGTGCATATTTTATGTGCATATAATGGCTTGTATAGTGCATATTTTATGTGCATATAATGGCTTTTATAGTGCATATTTTATGAGCATATAAGGGCTTTTATAGTGCATATTTTATGTGCATATAATGGCTTTTATAGTGCATATTTTATGAGCATATAAGGGCTTTTATAGTGCATATTTTATGTGCATATAATGGCTTTTATAGTGCATATTTTATGAGCATATAAGGGCTTTTATAGTGCATATTTTATGTGCATATAATGGCTTTTATAGTGCATATTTTATGAGCATATAAGGGCTTTTATAGTGCATATTTTATGTGCATATAATGGCTTTTATAGTGCATATGAGCATATAAGGGCTTTTATAGTGCATATTTTATGTGCATATAATGGCTTTTATAATGCATATTTTCGGTTTCCCAAGTTAAAAGAATATGTAATACTGTAAAGTCAGATAAGTAATTACATTTTATTTTTGCATTTTCTTTATATATTTCTCAAATTGTTATATAGAAATTTGTATTTTATGTTAAATTTATTTTTACAATTTATTTATAATTTGTAATTATTAAATTTTAGATATTAAATCAAAAAGTCCTAAAGTTGACAGTGATCTAAAAAGCACTTTGGAAAGTTTGAGATTTGAAATCCTAAGAGTTCAGCAAGAAATATTTAATTTAAAAAAACCAGATATATCAGAAAATAATAAAGTAATAAATTTTTATATTAAACCTCATTTTGTTAGTATTTATTTGTGACACGAAAATTCTGTTTTTAACAAATTTTAATTATTTTAGTGATTTCAAAATTTAATTTTTACTTATTTAATATTAATTTTGAATGTTTACTTGGATAGATTTTGTTAGAGTAATATAAAAGGCAAAGCAGAAGCACGTTTAAAATCAATAAAAATACCAAAATAATAAAAGTGTAAAAATTAATTAAAAATTTATAAAATTTTAATTTAAAATGTGTTTACGTCTAAGACACATCAGAAGAATTTCTTTGTAAGTAATCGCATCACACGCTTTATTCGTACAAAACCATTGTTTGTTAAACCATTTAACGTGTCCAATAACTTGAGATTGAGCCATGATTGAATTTGAAACATTGGATAATTGTTCAACACTTTGACTAATAAACATTTGAATTGTGTTGGTCCTTTTAATAGCTTGATTAAATAGAATATCATATTCATAAGTTAGCAAGTTTATCTTTTTATCGCTAATGTCATAAATGGTTTCAGATAATTTACGAATATCTTTAAATTTTTGGGGAAATTTCATAAACATATCTTGGAGTTCCTCTTCTGTCATTTCATGATTTACATAAATTAAATCGTTGATTTCCAATCGCTTTGATGAACTTTGAAAAATTGAATTAATGTCAATTAGAAATTTTGAAATATAAACGAATTCATAAAAATCTTGCTTATCTATGACATTTACATTACTTCCATTAATAATTTGCAACGATCTTGTTGAGCCACGATCACATGGACGAGTTTCACTGCTGAAAAGACATCTCTTCGCTATATTGCTCATTGAAATACGACATATAAAACATTCATTATCTTCCATATTTCACTAAGGCCGAAACTTCAAATCAAAATTATAAATCAATTCTTTAAAACCACAATTCCAGAAAACATAACTTGAACAATTTAAAATCCAACCGATACCATCAAAACCCGAAATCGATCAAAAAAACTAATCTGACTAAATTAAAATTTTATAAATTAATTTAAATTAAACCACTAATTGGAAATCCGAGCCAAAGGGAAATCTGACTCAATGGGAAACCTGAGATGTATAGAGAGCTGAGCAGTAAGAGAAGCCGGTAAGTAAGATACCTAACTGATTTTCAGATAAAGTATTAAAGGTGAGATCGAACAATTGGCTTGTTGTGGATACAATTAGACCTGAAATTCGGGAATAATTACTGAATAATTAAATGTTTTTGGAGAGATGGTATAAAATGAGAGCTGCAGAGAAGATTACCGCCAGTTGGTCGAAGAGAAAAATAAGAAAAGAATTATTCGAGGCGAATTAAACAGGAATCAAGCAAAGGTAAAAAAACGAAAGAAACAAACTGAGTATAAACTTCAAATATACTTAACATTCCAGAAAAGGCGATCACCCATTTGGCTACCTGCCTTCACGTTTATTAAATAAATTCTGAAAGAAAAGTGCAAATATTGTGATGATTTGTAAGTTGAATTGAGAATCAATAAATTTGTTCTGTGTATGGTAATTTGATTTATAAAAGGGACACGAGAAGTCAGAAACTAGTCGACTTATTGATTAACAACCCAACAATTTTATGTACAAATAAGTTTTTTAGATGTTTAAAACAAACGGATTATGTATAAAAGTTAAATCTAGAAAAATATGCCAATTTAGTGAATTTTTGAATGAATACTGGTAAAACTATCATTTAGACATATTTTAGCCGTTTATTTTGAAACTGGGGTAAGTTTAACCAGGAATAACAAACATTCTCTATAACTACAAAACACGAAAAAGTTAACTGTTAGAGCTTTTGAATATTTTTAAATTGATATATTATATAATACAATGGAAAATAAATAGTAGTGAAATTGCAAAAAAAGTTCTTATTATTGCAATTTCACTACTATTTATTTTCCATTGTATTTATTAAAAAGCTTGAATACTATGAATCAGTACAGTCTTCAAGATTTTTAATAAATATATTTTAGTAAAAAATTGTTGTAATTAGTTATTCTTTAAAACCAATGTTTTATTAATAAATTTATTTATTTTTAGCCAATAAATGAACTAGAAACAAATCTTACGAAGAGAAAATTAATAAGTGCTACTAAAAAGTATTTTTATTTGTTGATTGATTAAATTTCTGTCGTGTAATAAATTTTAAATTGAACAAAAAAACGATATTTAATGAAAAATAAGGTTTCGGATAAAAAAAGCCTGAAAGAATAAAAATTATCTATTACAGTTTTGCAATAACTAGTAATTAGAAATAACTAGAGAAAGGTTCTCAATCTTTTTTGCTGAGGTACCACCTAATGATCAAGAACAGTTTGGCAAACCACTTATTTTTTCTTTGCCTAAAAATACCTTGTAATTATACCATGTGAATTGTTGTTCTTTATTTAAATTAAAGAATTCGAAAATTTTTTGGCGAACCACCTATCACCTGTTTGCGCATCACAGTTTGGAAACCACTAATCTAAAGCAATATAATTGTTGCTTCAAGGATAAAAAGGTTAATCAAAACACGTGAATTTTAGCAGCTGAAGCTCGCAGTACATTAATGAAAATATTTTGTAGTGTTCTGTGTTTGTTTCTAAAATCTTTGTTTCTGTTATATATATAGTTACAATTTCTTCACAACTCATAATAATAAGTAACAATAAATAAATGTTCTGGCTACAAATCTTCTGCCATATAAATATTGTCTGAAATGTACAATGTACTATTTCAAATGTTGTCAAATGTCTTGAACCATATGCTATCACTCCTTTAGTACTGTCTTAATCTGAGATAAAACTGCAACTATGGCTCCAAAACTAGCATCCGTATCAATAATTAATAGTCGATCTGCCCTTGGAAATTCTAATATTGGTGCTTCACACAAAAGTTTCTTTAAATTGATAAAAGTTTTTCTACATTCTTCATTCCAAACAATCATTTTATCATTACCTGTCGTGGCTGCATACAAAGGTGCTGCTATCATTGAATAATTCTTAATAAACCGTCGATAATAATTCGTTAAACCTAAGAATGATTTCAATTCTGTGACACTTTTTGGTTCGGTTGCATTTTCAATTTCTGAAATCTTTCTTTTATCTGTTTGAATTCCCTTTTCACTCACTGTATGACCAATGAAATTTAATACACTTTTATAGAACGCGCATTTTTCAGGATTAACTTTCAAACTGGCATCTCTAATTCGTGTGACCACTTCAAATAGTATATCATGAGTTTCCTTATTTTCTGCATATATTAAAATGTCACAATGATATATAACCACTCCTTTAAAAATTAATCCTTCCAATATCTGATGCATCAATTTCTATAAAGTGGCAGGGGCTGTTGACAAACCAAATGGTAACCTGTTAAAACAGAACTGTCCCTCTTTTGTACTAAATGCCGTCTTCGTTTGGGAATTTTCATGCAACTCTACCTGATAATAGGCCTGACCTAAATCATTTGATGAAAATATTTTTGACTTACCGAGACAATTCAATATATTTATATTTGATTAGTATTTATATTTGATTATTTGAATGTTGTGGTATGTTGAAATTGAATGTTGAAATTGTTCGAAATATTATTTGAATTTGAATTAATTCCCCAGAAATGAATTAAGAAAATATGTTGTTTAAATAATATATAATTATTCACGACTTTGAATTTATTAATGTCTAAAATTAAGACGAATCCTAACAAACTGCATGTCTGGCATCGGAAATGAAAACTTTTCTGTGACTGAATTTATAACTTAAAATCTAGACACATTCTTATAGAACCATCTGGTTTTTCAACTATCACAAGTGTTGTGTTCCACGGACTCTGACATTTTCTCACAACTCCAGCGTCTAATAAATTCTATACTAACTCTTCAATTTTGCTTTCTAAATGCATGGGTTGTCTTCTGGGATTTTGTAAAATCGGAGGACCTGAAGTCGTTATTTCATGTGTTATTACTTTTATATTACCTAAGTCAAAACTCGATGCCATAAAAATGTTGCTAAAATTAGATATTAAAGTACCCAACTTCGAATTTCTGTCCAACTTGAACGTCGATAACGCCAACTCTAACCGATCAGAATCTGTAAATCTTTTAGTAACCAATGTGGCATCAATATTATTGACTTCTTTAAGCTCCATGACAAATATGCTCTCAACATTATGCATGACTGGTCCTATGAAATCTGGATGAATTTTTCTGACAATAATAACATTCAATTCTCGACATTTGTTGTTCCATTTTGCAACGATATTTACGCTTCTGAGAGGTTTCTCGTCTTCTTTTGAAAATACTCCACTCAACCGTACTCTGCTTTCCATCAATGTTGGACTGCCAATAAATCTCCAACATTTTTCACTCATCACACTGATTGAAGCTCCTGAATCCCATAGCATTTCAACATAAAATTCATTCAATTCTCTCGTACTCCACTTCCTATCATCATCCTTCTTAAACATCATATTCTTCCTAACAACATTTCGTTTTTTATACTTATCTACTGTCTCGACCCTACTGACGAAATGTAAACAACAGGGTCTTCTTGGTTTTTTTTTTCTCTCAACATTATGCATGACTGGTTCTATCAATTCTTCTGATCTATCGTCGTCTTCTTCGTGTATACAATACACTCTTCGTTCCGGTCTTTGAGTATTACTTCTTGAATTTACTTACAAATTACAACTTCTAAATGAATGACCTTCTTTCCCCCCATATTAATCATTTGTCCTTCTACGGACACTCAAATCGCATATGATCACTTTGTCCACAACAAAAGCATTGACCAGGTCTTAACCTTTCTTCTGCTGGCTCAGGTAAACCACAACATCTATTATAAACCTTTCTCGCGATATGTTTCATTGAAACTAACGGTGGTGGTCTACGATCCGTAGTTGTCCTTTCATTATATTGTTCTGCCACATGTTTCACTTTATCAATTTGTCTTTCGTTTCTTTCATTTCTATATTGATAACTTTTTTCTAGTTGACGACTTGAATATATTCTGTTATCAAAAGTTGATTTTTGAATCCACTGCTTCTGTTTATCTTGAGCAACGTTTGCATATGTTGATATAGCTACTGCCTGAACTTCATCCAATCGTTCTTTTGCATCACAACCTTCTCGTGCCTCATATACCTTTGCTAAATTTCTGATTTCTTCTCTCGTGATATTGGCCTTCGTTGATATAGTTTCTTTCAAACGTTCGTTCCGAACTCTGTTCCACAAAATCATTTCAACAATATTCTCTTTTGAAATTCCAGTCGAAAACTTCGTCAACGAGTTTTTTCACTCGTATCTCGAATGTAACGAATCTTTCATCATGATTTTGTTTCACTGATGATAAGTCACAAATCTTATCCATAATGGACTTCTTTGTAAATGTGTCATTAAACCATTCACAAGCTATTTCATTTGTTGTGGAGATGTCTTTAAATTCTTTCCAGAGAATAGATGCTTCTTCAGACAATAACAAATCAAAAACACTTACTAAATTTAGATCATTAAGGATCATCCAATCTTCAATATCTTTGAGTCATTTCTCTGCTTCTATCGTGCTTCGGCCATCGAATCTTCTGATATTAAAATTTAAAATATCTTTTACCTGTTTAGGTAAAGATTCCATAACCATCTTTCTATGTTGATTTCTTGTCACTAAGTGAATCGGCTCGATTTTCTCGGCGTGGTCGCCAGTTACAATTTCTTCTCAATTCATAATAATAAATAACAATTAATAAATGAAGTATATTTAAATTTCTTTGTATTATTAAAACAAATATAATTAATAAGTAGTTAAACATACATGGCAATGATTTAATTATAAGATAACGCCAATCAAACATTTTTTTCACGATTAATTTCGACAGTTTTCCTGTCATCATCAGGTGGGATATAATCAGTCTGGAAAGACGGAAAGAAAAAAGATAAACAAAAAACATCGCGAGATTTTATATTGAAATTTGTTAAATTGGATCAAGATAATCCTTAAGATAATCCCAGCTTTTAAAGCTCAATTCAATAAAGTTGTTCCTTCTGAAAATTTAACAACTTTAAGTGACAGGTTGGGCAGTTCTTCTGAATCTAAAAATAACAGAAATAGGAATTGAAAATACATGTTCGACAGTATCGCCAAGAGTTGACTTAGAGGACTCCTTCACTTTGGTTTGAGGAAATTAACAATAGTTTATTGAAAATCATTGTCGAAAAAGGATCTGCATTAGTTCAATATAGCATCAAATTGTGAGAAGGTTCAAAGAAAACAGGATACTTCTAATAAAGTTAACCGGAAAAGAAGTGTTTTTTCTCATAAAACTAAACACTGCATCAATGAAAGACTTGACTCCGCAAACCAAGACACAAAAAAAAATTCTTAATTCGCATCTTCACCCTTCGCAAAAAATTGACGCCTTTAAAGTCTTCATCGACTCCCGCTTAAATTTTACCTTTCGGAACTGTGTGATCAACCATTACATACTTGACTCTCCGTGCAACATCCTTCGTAGCTCTGAAATACAGCAGTACGGATTTGACCTCCAAATAAAACAGGGTATTAAAAAATCTATTGTGGATAAAATTATGCAACTGAACGACAACTTCTTATATGCAGCTTGCAAACTTGGCGGTCTTGGACTTGTGTCATCCATTGACGAATACCTAATCTAAAGTGTTGTCCACCTCATTAGAGCCCTGAACTCCAATGATAATAGATTTAGGAACTTAATTGTAAATGAATTAATTGAAGCCAGAGGACAAGGAGATTTAAATGTGGCACTCTCCTGGCTGAACGGTTTAATATCTAAAAGCTACCCAACCTTTTCTATCTTTTCAAAATTTAAAAAATCTGCGCGTCGTCTAATTCATCACTATGGTATATCTACTAAAGTCGTACTAGTAGACGACCTCTTACAACTCGAAATAAAATACAAGAGCCGTATTAATTATTTCACATCAGGTAATTTAAATGAAACCTTTTCTGAATTACACTCCATTATTGAACTTATCCACGCTGAACGTTGGTGCTCGATGAAATGCCAAGGCTATATGGCAAAGGCAATTGGTGAAAGCAGCATTGCCGATTACTTTTTTAAAAGCGACATCCTTCCTGATGCCCAATTCCTTTTTTTAATTCACACACTTTACATGCCCTTGTAATAGGCACTTTAGGGTCATGGGATAAAAAAATGACCCAATACTCAGGATTATCGGCCTATCCAATAATGAGATAAAAGACCTGGCCAAAAAAGCATGTGTAGCCGCAGTTAATAGTAGCTACCAAATATACAGACAACATATATATATATATATATATATATATATATATATATATATATATATATATATATATATATATATATATATATATAGGGTTTCCAAAAAAGTTTCATCCTTTTCCAAAAAAGTTTCATTCTTTCCCAAAAAAGTTTCATATTTTTCCACAAAATTTCAACCTCAAATGTAGAAATATTAATATTAATGAAAAATCAAAGATAAAATCAATGTTATTTAATAAATTCTTTAAATTTACCGCCATTTTTGAGGATATAATAAAGCATATTTAAGCCCCAATGGCACCAAGAACAAGACTCACTGACCATCTCAGAGACTATTTATTGCTAATTTGTGTGAGAAGTTGAGATCTGAAGGAATTACGAACCGGTGTTTTGTGATGGATAATGTTCCTTTCCACAAAATGATAGCCATAAGAGAATTGATCAATAGCGAAGGGCATAGTGTATTATTCTTGCCGCCTTATAGCCCGCAACTAAATCCAATTGAGAATTTATTCTCGAAGTGGAAAGGTCTGATCAAAGATGCAAACTGTGATACCAAAGGACAGCTTTTGGATGCGATTCGATCAGCCAGCAGTTTAATTACGGAAGAGGATTGCGAAGGCTACTTTTCTAACATGCTTTCGTTTATTGGGAAAGCTTTTGCTGATGAAGATTTTTAAATAATTACCTTAATCGTGTACTTCCTTTTTAATTTATTTTAATATTTGTCGATGAAACGTTTTTAAAAAAGGATGAAACTTTTTTGGAAAAGGATGAAACTTTTTTGGAAAAGGATGAAACTTTTCTGGAAAAGGATGAAACTTTTCTGGAAAAGGATGAAACTTTTTTGGAAACCCTATATATACACCGCCGGCTCTAGCATTAGTAGCGCCCCGATGCGAAACTCATTTTAGACGCCCATTTATTTTATTGGTTTTTTGGAATTAACGTAATTTAATTGGCAATATTAAATTTGTAATAAAAACATTAAAAAATTAATAATAATTCTTTTCCAAGTGAAATACAGGTTTTATTTTGTTTATATATTTTTTTATTTTATTGAAACAATATTATAATATACAAAAATTACATAACATACATATATTTTGTATAAAAATTGACAAAACTATTATTCTAGATATTTACTTTTCTAGCTTTTAAACTGGCAAATTCATCAATTAAATTATGTATATCTAATTTGTCGCATATATCACTTTCAATCGATATCATTGCTAAACCAACTAATCTTTCTTGTGAAATTGTTGATCTTAAATAATTTTTAATTAGTTTAAGCTTCGAAAAAGATCGTTCTCCGCTAGCAACTGAAACTGGTAAAGTTAAAAATATTTTAATAGCAATTACAAAATTGGGAAAAATGGAATCCAGTAGATTTTTATATATATATTGCAAGATGTTTAGTGGGTTTTCAAAGTCTTTCAAAAATTCCTTTGCTATTTTTATTTCATTAAATAATTCTGTTGCAGATATATCTTTTTTCTCGCCATCGGTTAGCATTATTTCTAAATCAGAACAATGTTTTTTTAATGTATTATCTATCATCCATTTTGTTAATTTCTTTTATATTATGTATAAATTCAAAATTTTCACTATATTTTGTGAAAAGATTAAACCTTTCTTTTAAAGAATTGATAGTAATATCTAAAATTGGCAGAAAAAATGATATTTTATATTTAAGTATCGGATCAACTGGCGTTTCGTCTACAGATTCATAACCAAAAATTTTTTTCTTTCTTCTTCGTAACGTATTATCTTTGAATTTCGCAGGTATTTCTAAATCAGCTGCTATATTTTCTGCCGTTTGAAGAATAAGACTAAAATTTTCATCGGATCTATATTCTTCAATAAATCTAATAAGACTATTTAACGCAACTGAAGAAACATTTAAGTTTTGATTTGGATTTTGGAGCAGTTTACTAACAACGTTAACTTTACTTAAAACATCGTACCAAATAACCACTGAACATATAAATTCATACTCTTTTATTTTGAAAGCCACAGCCTTAGCTTCATGCTTTGTATTATTATCTATTTCTAGGTTTTCATAAATGTCAACTAAAGCATCTAAAATTTCAGCTATTTCAAACCTAAGTGGACGAAGGGCATCGACTCTTGATTCCCACCTGGTGGCTGACAAAGGTTTTACTGTAATTTTAGTATTTTTTTTTAAGAACTCCCATCGTTTTGTTGAAGCGCTAAAGAAATTATAAATTGTTTGAATAGTGGAAAAGAAACTAAATGATTCTGTGTTAATTTTGGCTGCATCATTCACTACTAAATTAAGTGTATGTGCAGCACATGGGACGAAAAATGCACGAGAATTCAAATTTAAAATACGTTTTTGGACCCCATTATTTTTCCCATGCATATTTGCGCCATTATCGTAACCTTGTCCACGTAGATCATTAATATTCAAACCTAAATCTTTAATATTGTCAATAAGATAAGTTGCTAAACCTTTTCCTGTGGAGTCAGATACTTTTAAAAATCCCAAAAAATGTTCGCTTATTGCAACTTCATTATTTTCATCTTTATTGACAAATCTGGCTATAAATGTCATTTGTTCGTTATGACTAATATCAGGAGTGCAATCTAATATTAGAGAAAAATATTTGGCATTAATTATCATTTGAATAATATTTTGCAAAATTTTCGAAGAGATATTATATCAACGATATTATTTCATTTTGTATAGTTTTGCCTAAATAATGAACTGTTTGTGTCTCCTTTTTTTGTATCTTTGCTAAATGATTTGCTATTACTATGTCAAATTTAGAAAAAAGTTCTACAAATTTTAAAAAGTTACCGTTATTTTTTTCATAGATAGTATCTGACGAGCCACGCAGAGACAGGCATTGTCTGGCAAGATATTTTATGATTTCGACAATTCTCTCCAAAACAGCGTACCAATGTTTCTTTTCAACTGCGTATACTTTTACGAGTTCAGCATCTATTGTAGTTAAGTTGTTCATTTTCTTTTTTAATTGAGTCCACTTTAAAAAACAATTAACATGTAATGTACTAACTTCATGAGCTGCAAGTGTTTTTGACAAATTTCTCCAGCAACTAAAACCATTTATAATCAAATGCTGGTTTCCTTCTATTTGATTTATAAACAATTTACAACAAAAACAGAAAACACGGTTTGCTGAACTTGAATAAACTAACCATGATCTTGGTATAATTTCATTATTAGGTAATTTACGATTGTAATAATAATTAGTAAAACTTCGTCCATCATCATCACGGGGATAAACTTCTTTCCTTATTTGCATTGGTCCTTGCTCAATAATAATTTTTCTAATTTTATCATAAATAAATTTAGGCCAAGTTGCGGGATCAATTGAATGAAAATCAGCACTATTACTTATAGTTTCAGTTAAATGTATGGTTTGAAGCTCTTTGTTAGATGAAGATGTTATTTCTGTTTGTAAATTTATAGATTGTGTCTCATTAGTGGCATTATTTCTAACTTCACCATTTGTGCTATCCTCTGGAATAATCTGATCATCCGTTAACGTTATTGTAGGTATTGTCAAATTTGCTTTTTTTAAATATTGGTTAAGGCTTCCCTGATTTTTTTGTTCCTCCAACTCTCTCTTCGCCTTTCGTTTTCGATTTTCACACCCGGATAATTTTGTCTTTGAATTCATATTTTATGATATAGGTAAGCTAATAAAATTTTTTAATTAAAAAAATATAAATTTTAGAAGTAAAGATAAAAATAATTAAATAATACCTACCACCGTACAATGATTCAATTCCGCAAAATAACTAATGTACTGAAACAAAACACTTTTTTACTATTAAACTGTACTGAACACTTTTTTATTTTACTATTAAAATTTTAATATTAAATTTTTTTTTTATTAGCGAAAAAAAGTTTACCAAATAACAACTGAACTGATTGAAAACTGAATAGAACTGGTAGACTTTTAAAATAATTTTTTTAGCATTAATTTTTTTAATCGAAATAACTAAACCGAATATAGCAGGCCGTTTCAAAATAAATTTATGCATATTTTATTTTGCGAAATAATTAAACAATTCTTAAACACTTCGAAAACTAGTAGGCCAGTAGTTTTTCAAGGAAATTTTATTTAAAAAAAAAAAAAAATTCTTATTAAAAAAAAAATTTGTTAATGGTTTTTTTGTTAAATATTAAAAAGAAACTAAAATTCTAAATTGTTTAGCGCCCTTTCCGAGAGGCGCCCCGATGCTTTGCATCCACCGCTTCCAACTAAAGCCGGCCCTGTATATATAAAGAATGATTATATAATATATAGATTATTTGTATCCAATACATTTCCTATTTATTTGTATTTTATGGTTATTATATCCTAATTAAATCTATCTACAAATCCCTCCTATTAAATTTAATTATTTATCTCCTGTGACACCAATTGCTGAACAACGATATATTTATATAATACGTACTCAACGCATTCCTCATATTTATTTTGTGTATTATGTCTCCTAATATATCAGAAATTTAATTAATTACCATAATAATAACCACTTTGATATTAATTATCCTGATTATTTACCTTGGATAATAATTAACCTAATTAATTTAACTGACCAAAAACTGACTTATTAAAAATTATAATTAAAAATACTCTAACCTACAAATAAAATGTTTAAACGTCATTATAATATTAATTAAACTATATCTATTAAATTTTGTATACTAATTTTGTGTATCCTCATATTTATCTTATGTATTATGGCTAATAATATATCAGAAATTTAATTAATTACCATTTAATAACCACTTTGATATTAATTATCCTGATCAATTACCTTTGATAATAATTAGCCCCATTAATTTAACTGACCAAAAACTGACTTATTAAGAATTATAATTATAAATAAAAATACTCTAACTACAATTATATGTTTTAACGTCAATATTATAATAATATTTAAACTATATCGATTAAATAAATAATATTATTATTATATAACCTATAATGCATATCCTGTATATATTCATAACTCGTGTTCGTGTATATTTCGACATATATATATTCGTGTATGTACAAAGTGTCCACACTCACACCGGGTAAATGTAAGATTCCTTGTAGGGAATCTGCCCGTTGATGAGAATTTTTATGACTTCATATATTTATGTATACACTTACTCCTTATTCACCTCCTTCTATAACTACTATAATAAATAAGCTAATATTATCGCTATAATCCTCGCATTGGGAGTCTTTCTACTCCAAAAACTACTAATTATTAATAGATGACATGCCAAAACATCAAGGTATTGAGATCGAAGAAATCCCGAAAACAAACTAGATCAGCCTCGTTAACTGGATACCAGCAGGATCAATACAACTGAACATAAGTTATCTTATCCTAACGAAACTCAAACGGACCCAAAAGGCCATGGTTTGCCATGATTATTTTTTCTACAGCCTGATGGATACCCGAATCTGAAATTCCATGAAACCTGTATACCCAAAAAATACCACTGTACTAACGATAGAGCCTTGGCTCATCGTTCAGAGAATGAAAAACTAAAAGCTTTAGAATCCAAAGGGTGAGAATCTCTCCCCTTCAGCCTTAGCCGGCAAGATAGTTTACTAAAATAAAATTTGATTTTTTTTTATTTTGAAATGAAACCATTTCATATCACTTGTTAAGTTAAATAACAACTTCAAATACTAAAACAATTATTTTTTTGAAATAACTTAAATAAGATTTTATTTCATTGTTATACCGTATAGTATACAACTGTAAGATTCAAATAACCACTTATTCTTATATTACTTTTCAAAATGTATTTAGTTTTCTTTCTTTTTTTTACACAAAACCTTGTTAAAGGTGAAAATAAAATAGAATTTTTTGTTAAAAAATTCATAATAAACTCCAAAGTTTGACCAAGTTCTCGTCTAACACATATTCCCGACTGTGTTTTTTGCTGTTGGTATCTATGGGTGACTGTCTGCCACGAAGCAACCACGAATCAACATATCTTGTGGGATCAAAACGTGTGAGGGGAGGGGTCCAACTAATCTTATAAATAAAAGCGATGATACAGTTGTTGTCATCAATGAAGCTCTTATCGGGGTAATGATAAGATTCATTTGCGAAAACCCTCGATCAGCTTCACTTGAAGAAATCGGGATTGTACTGAGATCAATTTCTTATTTCTGCTTCGCCAAACGTCAAGTGCCTATCAATATTGTCTGGACATTGTTTTATATCAAGCACTCGAGCCGAGTATGCCAAATCAGCATTTTCATTGGACAGCAACCTTTGTTCAACTGATTCTCTTAGTTTTTTGTAAAACGCTTTCACATCAATTGGTGGATCATTTTTACTTTCTTTTTTGTGAAGTGAAACTCCCCTGAAAAGGTTATTGTTTGCAGCAGTGGCCATAATTTTATAAAAAGGGCCTGGAATGATTTGTCATTCTTCTAAAATCTGTACAAGAGCCTTGATCTTTTGATCTGCTTTGTAAAGGTTCATGTCGCGCTCTTGCAAATCCAAACTTAACTCTGACAACTCTTGGAGGGCATCGCACATCAATCCTAGGTCTATTGCAAATTCAGTAGAAGTAATCTTTCGCAACAAACCTTCATATGTGCACAAATCTTTTTTGTCTCTGGTTAGATCATGTTTTGCTTCTTCAAACCGCTTCAACAAAACTTCGTAATCTTCCCAAATTGCTAAAACTGAACGGAAACTGGATGCCACCCATCAACATTCTTCCAATTTTTAACAACTCAGTTTGTAACAAATTAGCACATATTTGCAATTCTCTTGAATTTTTTGCCAAAGCATGATAAAGTACATACAGTTTGTCAATGAATTCTTTAATTCGGTTGATTCACGAAATTTGTTTATGGTATCGACAACGGAGAGTTCCAGTCAGTGATTTATACAATACAAAATCAGAACAGATGAAACTTTTCTTTCAGCAATTTCTTGACTCCACTTTTACACCCCAACATCACAACTGCTCCATCACATTCAAGACAAATCAATTTTTTTAGAAATTCTTCTGTTATCCCATAGGAATGAAGGCAGTTTAGTAATGAATCAAAAACTCCCGTTGCGGTACACTTTCGAGTTCTACCAAATCCAAGAATAAATTCACTTGTGAGTTCATTCCACTGTTCGCAAAACAAACACGAATGTATACAAATAAAGTAGATATTTGGCTAACGTAGTTGAGTCATCGATAATCAATGAAATTTTATTATCCGACCTTACAATTTCCTTAGTCAATTTTTTTCTCATTTCAGAACTTATTTTGATTCACTATGTTGATACATGCATTGGTTGAATGAAGTTTACGGCCCATCTCAAATCCGTTCAGTTCTTGCAAATCAATTTCAGATTCAAAATTATGAAACGATTGGTTTTCTTTGGCCACTTTAGATGCTGTACGAAAAATCTTTGCAGTTACGACTTTTTCACGTTCTCGATAGGTGCCGCATCGGCTTTGACTAGCATCTTAAGTGCAGCTTTATGTGCTGCAGTTTCCTTATGATCGAACAATTTTTTTTGTAATGACATAAACTGTTGTTTTCGATTAATACTAAGTTATTCATTATTAGACCTTTCCTTGGATACCTTCATTCCCATCTTTGCCTCGACTCCGAGTCTGTCAACTTTTCGGCAAGAGAAACAACCAATTTTTTATCTTGGATATATAGCCAGTCATATTTTGTACAGAACTCATTTTTTTATACAAAATTCCAGCAGTAAGGTCAGTCAACATCATCAGGTTGTAGTTGCTCAATTAGCACAAGAACGCTATCTGAAGGCATTATTTCCCACGGTTCCATTATGGTTTCTGCAGTGACACCAATTTCTGTCCGGTATTTCTTCACTCAATCTGCTTTTTTTATTTACCGGAAAATCGTTTGATTGTGAAGCCGAAAAGAAATCAAAAATCTTCTTCATTTTCAAAGTGAGATAAATTAATTATATACTAAGTAATTAATTTTTAAACTTGTTTTCAAATCTTCTATTCATAACGTTTAAAAATAGCGTGGCCAGAAATGAGTCATCAATTATTGATGTCATATTAAGAGTGTGTTTATAAATTGTGGCTGCCTGGAGTCGTTTCAGTTGGCAGGCGCTCGTTTTCTATGTGGAAATATGATTTTAATTGACGACACAATAGCGAACGGTCTGCAAGCGCACTTGCACAGCGTTAATAACTACCATTACCTTATCTGAGTTATACACAATTGCGCACTAATCGACACAATGCGAATATAATTATTATACTACGTTAGTACATTTTTGCTATTCGTATTTAAGTGTTAACTTATAGATGAAAATGTAAATTTTAAAATTCTTATTAATAGTATAATAAAATACAATAAAAATTTAAAACACTTAAAAGTTAAAATTAATAATTGAAAAAGGTGCCGGCATATGGACGTTTATACGACATGTATATTAGTAACTAGAATTAAGATGAGTTTTTATTGAAAATTTATCTTTATATATTGTTTAACTTATTTTCATAATTTTTAAATATTTTCGACCAATTGAATTATTCTTTCTCGTAATTAGTGCCGATTTTACAATAATTCTTGATTGCCTTACTGGAATATTTCCAAATGTCACATCTGCAACAATTAATTTTACCGTTTTCAAGGAATATAAAGAATTAATGACTCCGGTTTACATACAGCCAATTTCTATAAGGCCTAAGAAAAAAAATGATTTGGATTTATGCATAACCTTAAATTCAGTTCAACCAATTTCCAAGTATTATTATTTTAAAAGAATGCTTGATTTCACATTAACCAGTTGTCCAGTTTCACAAACTACCTTTGGTTTAATAAATTTGAGCATGAAATCGAAAAATTATGAAGTTTCAAACCTTGAGGCATGGACACGATTGGATTTGTTTTCGGATAAAAATGAACTTAATGAAGGCCATTGGCAAGCTGTAATATACAATTATCCGATTCAGCGTTTCATTGATGGCCAAGAAATGTTGAAATTACCACAGGTTTGATAAAGTTTCTATTGAATTTATGTATTTATGAGTTTCTGTCATGTATTTATGACTTTTTAGTTTCATCGCGCGATCCTACATTATAGAATTCTTCAGTCATCAGTTAATTTCAACGATCAAGTCTTTGGTGATGTTTTGTATTCATCAAGCCGTTTAAGTTTAAGTTTGCCGTCTGATAATACAGGTTATTTTTATGTTTTCAATAAAACAATAAAATTTAAATAATTTTATTAAAATATATTTCAATTTTAATGTTTTATTTTGAAATATTAAATATAATCATCTCTATCCTTATAAATTCAAACAAAACAAATTTGCGTCATTGAATTTATCAAGTTCTTTAATAAAGTTTAACAATGATTCCAATATATATTTAGGCTTATAGTTTAGATCAGGGGTGTCCAACTTCTTAGCCTTCCTGGACCATTTTTTTAAAAAATGAGTTGGTTTGAGTCGCACATAAAATAGGATAATTAGTTGATTACCAAAACAAACAATGTCAACATTTTTTTAAACTTTATTTATTTATGAATATATAAAAGTTAAAAACAAGACGACAACATAAAGTTAATGAGAAATCTTGCTTGGTTTTTGAGAGACTAATGCTTTGATATTTGGTACGATGGAACTAACTGCAATTCTCAGTGAGTTCACAAGGTGCTCATCGGATAATTTACTTCTACTTTTACTCTTCATATGCTTCATTCTTGAAAATAGTTACTTGCAAATATAGGTACTTCAAATAGCAATGACATAAATATTATTATTAAATTTGTCTCTAAGTTGAATGTCAGCTTATAGCTCTATGCACTCCATTTGAAGATTAGTAGGTGTAATGTTTATGTCGCCAGAAAATGGTGTCGCGAATATAATAAAATTTTGCTAATTTTTTCGGAAATCTGGAAATCTTCTTTCAAATTCGCTTATCAAATCATCAAGCGAGGCTACATATTTCATGTTGTTAACAGGGCGGTGCTGATCCAATGTTTCAAACGCTGTTATATTTTGAAACATATTTTGAGTAATTGAAAATGACTAATTGAAAATGACTAATTGAAAAATTTGTCGCTTTAAAATAAGTAGCATAAGAAAACAATTTAAAAAAGACATTAATAATATTTTAAAACTCATAAAGTTCGAAAGTGTTTTGGGCCGCTGGTTGGACAAGCCTGGTTTAGATGCTACTACTAAATTATTTACTGCCCATTTGTAAGAAGTTATGAGCCCTTTGAAACCAATACATGAATTATCCTGAATTATCCTGATGATGAAGGAAAAATGAAAATAAAAGATATTATTAATTTTTAAATTTCAAAATAAAATCATAATAATAATTTATATTTATATTTTTAATATGCTTTTATAAGCTCCATCTTCATTTTTCTTCCAGGTTCCATACAGCTGTAATAAGTACCAATTATCTTTATAAATATCTGTCAAATATTTCCTCTTATTGAAATTATGGTTGTCATTAGCTTCACAACATCAACTTCCTCTCGAATACCTCAACGTTACTTAACCTTTATTTTAGCCATCTTCAATACGCTTTGTTCCAAAAAGCGAAAAAATACCCACTTTCATTCTTCGATAAATTTAAAGATCAACATGGGAAACCGAGTTCTTTTAAAACCTTTTTCCAAGAAATATATATATTAAATTACCAAATGTGTTTCAATGAATTTCACAAATAATAATTTAATTTAACCATATTTACAGTTCCGAATCCCATTGCAATTGAACCTGAGATCAACAGAAAACAATCAGTCGGTGATGATGGAGAGTAATAATTTTATTTTTTTATTTTGTAAAATCATTTATACATAAAATCATAAAATTATTTAATTCATTACAAATTTCATCTAATTACTGAAAAGATTCTGTTATTACAATTTTTCTATTGCGACAATTAATATATGAACAATTTGAAAATTTTATTGCAAACCGTATTTGCAAATTTTTAATTATATAACACCAGTGGTGGGATTCAGCCGGTTCGCACTGATTCCCGCAGGTTCGCGCGAACCGTTTCTATTCTACCGGCTATTAACAAAGCAATGAAAAGCAAAGTAAACAATCATATACGAAATTCAAAAATAATGGTATTTTAAGTTTTTTAAATTTTAAGTCACTTGCTTAATATTGGGCAAGTAATTGATTGCAATTAAGGCACACTGGTTTTCCTTTTAGACCTATGAATGCATAGTCTTCTTCCCATTCAGAGCTTCTTCATATGTTTCATCTTCATATGTTCTTTTCTTACTTTCTTATGTCATATTTATAAAATAATGGGTATCTAAAATAAAATGTATTAATTTAAAATAGATACCACAAAATACTGTAGAAAAAAATATCTTAACTCAGGAATTTTCACACAACTATTATTGAAACAGAATCTCAGTAAACCAACATAATGAGATTTGACATAGGAAATTATTTAATATTTGCACAAAAAGTTGTATATAGCAGACGATGGCTCTGTACTGTATAGTAAATCAGTGATTGATTGAGAAAAAGTTAAGTGTAAGAAATGTATCGTAAAATATATTAATATAGTAAAACTTTTCATCTTAAACCCTTATTTCACAAATTTAGAGTAATATCTTGATTCATTGTACTCATTATTATTATTATTATTATTATTATTATTATTATTATTATTATTATTATTATTATTATTATTAATATTATTATTATTATTATTATTATTATTATTATTATTATTATTATTATTATTATTATTATTATTATTATTATTATTATTATTATTATTATTATTATTATTATTATTATTATTATTATTAATATTATTATTATTATTGCAGAATTATTAAAAAATAACAAGTTTTGAATTTTACTAAGTAAACATTTTCGTTAATATAAAATAAATTTGTTTATATTAATCATATATATTTACCTAAATCTTTTAAAAGATAATTGGAAAATTTTTTATTTAGATCGGATGTAACTGTAGACTTAAATGATACACCTGAATTCGGGTTTCAAGTTATTCGAGTAAAAAACGTTGCGATTGGAGACGGTTTAAGGTTTGCCAAAGTTCAATTATCTGCTTACCATACAGACGGTCCTAAAAAAGGTGAAGTTTTGATGAGTGATATCGGACCGGTTACTTGTTGCTCTAATTTTGTTCGTGCTGATTTCAAGATGGCTTGTTATCAATTTGGGCAGCAGATCGGTCAATTTAAAAGCGCGGATTTATCCTATGGTTGTGTAGTTTATGCTCGATTTTATATGGAGAATAATGAAAATGCCGACACTGAAGAATTAATAACTTGGACTGCTTTACCATTAATTAAACTTCGAGGAATTGCAAGTATAATTTTTCTATTACCAGTGAAAGATATTATATATAATATATAATAAATATAGCTCAACATGCCTATATTTTTAAAAATAAATTTACTGATGTATTATATTTAATAACCTTATTAACATGTTGACAAATAAAGTGCCTATAACTGCCATTCTGTAGTTCTATTTTTCAACTATCCTTTAACGTGTTAATATTCTAATTTCGTCGTTGATGTTCATTATTTCAAATTTTTGGAAATTAAATTTCTATTTTAAAATTATTCTAAATGAATATTAGAAGATTGGTTAATGTTATTAATATTATACAGTTGTTTTTATTATATTAACTTGTATGGTAAATATTTCGTTTTATGCATGTTTGATATTCAGAAGAGAACTTTTTATAAGAATTTTTTTCAAATTTCGCCACTGATTTCTTTTCCATTGACATTGTATTTATTAGAATTTAAATAAATATCAAGGCGGTTTTCTTAAATCTGACTTCAAGGTGCCAATTTAAGATTTTTATTTTATATGAAAAATACTGCAATACTAAAGCATAAAAACACATAAGGTATTTAAAAAGTAGTGTAAGGTAAATTTAGACACTTTAGCTTACTTAAATAAAATTTTAATTGGATATACCAACCACGAGATAACTCGTAGCTTATTTTTACATAATTTTTTATTTGATTTCAAAAAAAATAAACTGAAATGTAATGAAAAGCAAATTCAACGTTATTTCAATAAATACACAATAAGGTTTACACGATAAGAAAAGTATTGAAACCTTCGTATAACACATTATACATGTATATACTTCGATAACACGATTTTTATTCCAAACATATATAAAATTAAGTTACGTACTGTGTAATAGCGTTAATCACATAATAAAAACCATTTATACACTTATAAAAAATGATACTAATAAACAGTGCTTTAATATTTCCCTTTTATTATTTTGCATTCGAACAATTTTTTCTTAATTTTTATATTACCTTCAATGTCTTTTTGTGGTACTATTCGATTTCGATTCGCTATTTTTAAAATAGAAAAATTTTCAAGTGTTAAATTTTTTACGGAAATCTAAAAATGACAAGTGACAAAACATTTCCATTATTTATAAATGTTTTAATGTATGTCTTTTTTGTTCCTATTTAGTTGATATTACCTTCTCAACTACTCTTTTAATAACACACTTTTAACACATTCGCTGCCAACTACGAGATAACTCGTAGCAAAACCTATTCTATTATACTAAACTTCATTTCAATATGGCTTATTGAATTAACTTTATTGTATCATTTTCGCATAGAGATAAAATGCTTTTTCCAAAAAAAATTGTATTGACATGGGAGTAATGAATATAGTGGTGAATAGAAATAATAATAATCCACAAAACCGGATATTGTTCGGGGCTTCACATTGGGAATGGCAGAAATAGGTCATAGCGATCAAAAAATTTCATATTATTCATCATTAAGAAAATTTTTACGACGGTACAAAAAACTTAGGTTACAGTTTTTCGAAAGGTTTATGCATAATGCTTGGTTATTTTACATCCAAAAAACGCCTTCATGAAAAAAACTGACAATATTACAATTCTGAGAAAATATGATTGAACACTTAGTTGGTGAACCTAAAAACCTTGATCCTCGCAGCGGATTTAGAGATATGTTTCACTACCCGGAATCAATTCCACCAAAGAAAAAGAAAAATAATCCAACTAAGCCATGTCATGTTTGTAATATATCAAAAAAGAAAAGAAACGAGGTATATTGTGCCCTGAATAACTGTTTTAAAATTTATCATCAAAATTAATTTATATACAAAGAATCTTCAAAAAAGTTGAATTTTATTTTGTTGTGTTTTATTTATTGAAATAACGTTGAATTTGCTTTTCATTACATTTCAGTTTATTTATTTTGAAATCAAATAAAAAATTATGTAAAAATAAGCTACGAGTTATCTCGTGGTTCGTATATCCAAATAAAATTTTATTTAAGTAGGCTAAAGTGTCTAAATTTACCTTACACTACTTTTTAAATACCTTATAAGTGTTTTTATGCTTTATTATTGCAGTATTTTTCATATAAAATAAAAATCTTAAATTGGCACCTTGAAGTCAGATTTAAGAAAACCGCTTTGGCAGCGAATGCGTTAATAATATAGGAGCACACTTCAGTAAATGTTATGCGAAATGTCTCAATGTTTGATATTTATTTAAATTCTTATAAATACAATGTCAATTGAAAAGAAGTCAGTGGCGAAATTTGAAAAAAGTTCTTATAATAATATATCTTTGTTTTTATATGATAAAAATTAATGAACTTTTATTTAAAATGATTATAAAAATGGTTATTTATCCTACAATAAATATAGTAAATTGGCTATCAATGAAATTTTGCCTATTTTAAAATCATAGTATAATTGGTTTTTAATCATTGAATGCCTGAGAGATATGTTCAGAAATCCGTAAATAATTCAACAAAAAGTATGTAATATAAGTAAAATGTTTTTTTTGGCTCGCCGACTATTGCGCGCCGACGATTGAGCGCAGTACAAATAAGCAAGATATATCCGACAAGATATTTTGTCCCCCTATGGGTACTGGTTGCAAGGATACTGGACACACTCAACAATAATAAAATATTATAAAATAATTACTTGCGCGCAATCGTTGGCGCGTTTTTTTCAAATGTCAAACATCTAAAAATTGTGACAAATAAAATATATACATTTTTCTGCTTAATTTTTTTGTTTGAAATTTATAAAATGGAGATGTGATAGTCTATTATAGGCTTAAATAATGTATAATCTCAAATTATTTAACCAAATTGTTGATTCTGAAACTATTTTTTTATTATAAATATTATTATAAATAATATAATTATAAATAATATTATTATAAATAATATATTATTATAAATATTATAAATATTATAATATTGTAAATAATTGTAAGCATTTTTACTACACGTTTAACAGTTTTTTAATTAATAATTTTTTTGCAGAGAATATTCCCAGTCATCATTCAATAAATCTAAAACTTCTAAAAATCAACAAAGGTTTACACGATATTCAATTTTATGAGAAACCGGTCGTTGCACCCAATTTAATAAGTTTTGATAGCAAAGACGTCATAATTGGTAGGTTTTTTTTAATTTATTAAAATGTTTTCCGTGTGTCACAGACTATTAATTTAACTTTTCTCACAGTTCTGTTAAGTGTCAGATAATTCCTGTTATTAAGTCTGCGTTCACCGCTGTTTACGAACAATTATTTTAAATATAACTTAAGAATTTATACATAGGGTATATTCACAAATAAAATATTCTGCATTCTATAAATTATATATTTATATATAAATCCAGGCAATGATAGAACAACGATTTTTTCTCATTTAAATTTTTTGTGCTGAAACACTGAATGAAAGGTTGTTTTGTTTTTAACCCGTTCGCTACCCACCGTTACATATATGTGACACGGCCTTTTACTACCACAGCCCAACGTCACATATATGTGACAGATATTTTTTCACAATTTTTATATATTTTTTGGCTTATAATCAATTTCTTCTAATTTAATGTGATACGTGGGCCACGGCATGTAGTTTCTATCTATAGCCCAGTGTCACATATTTGTGTCAGTTTAAAGGAATACTTATTTTACTTTATTGGACTGTTCTAAATACACATACGTAAAATCTATTCCCATTTATTTCGTATAACAATGAAAAAAAATTGGACTATGGTGGATGTTTTCTCCAGAAGACCTTGGTAGCGAACGATTTTATTATGAGAAGTAATTTGTTTAATTTGAATATATGTAATAAGTTATTACTAATAAGTGGAAAGTTAATTTCAATTTTAATTAATGTTATTACATCATTAAATTCTAATTAATGCTTCAGTAATGTAATATGTATGGAATTATGCAACAAAACGCAAGAATGGACATATACAGACTTTAGAAGGACAATGTAATTAATGTAATAGAGTATTAAAATGTTCCGGTAACTCAACAACAACCCTTAAGAATAATTTGAAGGCACGTGGAATCGATCCAGAGAAAGCAAGCGATGACAATGGTTCTAATTATGAATCTGTTAGTGCAAAAATATCTTTAACAATTGCCCACTTTATGCAAAGACAAACTTTAACAGAGATTGTAAGTGATATGGAAACCGATGGTATTTCGATACGTGCAATAACCAGAAACAGTTTCATATGAAAATCAATCTCACGTGAAAGTTACAATCTTCCTGCTAATGAAAGTGATGTCATGAAATTAATACACGAAGATTTTTATGATAAGAAACAAAAAGTGATAAATAGCGTTAAAGATTTGTAAAAGAAGTGTTCAAATTTTAGCATTACATTCGATGAATATACGACTGTATGAGGAAGACGTTTTATTGGAATAAACATTCATGATAGCTTTAAAAAATCAACATATAAATCTGGCATTATATGATCGAAATTGTAAAAAACATTTGAGTGATTTTGGTTTATCTTTTGAATGTGACATAGTTGGATCAACTCAGGATGGCGCTTCTGTTATTAAAAGATTTATTTGTAATATTGATATTATTGGTCAATTTTGTTTCAAACATGTAATTCATTTGGGAGTGTGTGATACACTATATCCAAAAGTAACCCAGAATGTGAAAAATCTATTTATGAAAGCGATGAATGTTCAGGAAATGATGAATTTGAAGAAAATATAGATGTTCATATTTTAAGCGATAGTGAAGAAGATGACGGTGATGTTGAAACAGAATACAACGATTTGCTTAAAATATAAGGAAAGGAAAATATAATATAAAAAAATCAACTATTAAAAACCAAATTTTTCAATCAAATGTCGTTGTTGAATTAGGTCATGAGAAAGAATTGCATTTAGATAAAAAAACTCGATGGAATTCCATTCCAACGATGCTTGAAGCACTCATTAAAACAGAAATTTCTCTCCGAAAAACTTACTAATTTAAAGCAGATGATCTAATTGATTCGATAGATTTTGATGATCTAAAAATCTTCTGAAAGCACTGGAACCAGTCAAAATAACAGTAGAGAGCTAACGTCGAGAGGATTCAACATTGATAAGCGCCGATACAATTATTGATTTCATGCTTAATAAATTGTTAGACATGAATGGCCATTTTAGTATGACGCTTTATGAACATTTAAAAAAAAGAATTGATGAATGAATGAATAAAGAATTGATGGCTCTCGTACGAAGTCTCAAGGATCCTTCTATTTTACCAACTAAAACTGCAATCAATATTGCAGGAAATCTTGCTTCGCGCTTATTTTGTGTGAGTAATGTCGAAACAACAGAAAAGAAAACAAATGAAGTGGAAAAAGATTTGACACTCCAAGAGGAATTGAACTTATTGCTTAAAGAAGATGAATCGCCACATTGCATATGATTAATTCAAATGGTTTAAAACTAAATTTTCTCTTTCCAAAAATACTGGACAACGAACCGATCATTTACAGAAGCTATACTATACCCGTTCTTTCAATCAAGCCAACATCAACGGATGTTGAACGGGGTTTTTCCATTTGCACAAATTTTTGTACAAAAATTAGATCAAGTCTGTCAGATAAATCGTTGACTGCACTTGTTTTTTATAAAATTTTATTAAATTAAGTCTGGTAAGAAGAAAAATGTAGAATTGTATACTTGAGAATCAATAAAACTCATCGATTTTCTTGCATTAAAAAAACAGTAAAAACAGCTGTTAACAGCTGTTTTTTAAAAATCGAAAACAGCAAACAGTTGTTTTTTTGAAAGTACTGTTTTTCAGAAACCCTAAATGGAAATATAAAATGAAAAAGAAATCAGTTGTGAAATTTGAAAAAAAAAGTTCTTTATATATTATATTTATATATATTAGTTATATTTAATATGTATATTCCAACAATACGATTTAATATAAAATTCCTTTTAGATATAATATAGATCTTGTAATTTTAAACATATTTTATAATTTTTAATAATTAAAAATTTTTATAATTTTATTGTATTGTAGGCCAAAAGAAATTTGGAAGAGCCAAACTTAAATTGAGGATTTTTCATACTAAGCCGGTTTATGAAACTGCTACATCAAGTAGTGATATTTCAAGCGATGATTATGAAAAGAATATTAAAGTAAAATCAATTTACTAATTTAATTAATTTTGTATATTAATTAGTCAATTAAATATTTTTCAAATAAATTTTTTTAGAGTTCCAGATTATAATTTATTTTAGACTCATTTTAATCAAAATCATATATTATAGGATTAAAGTCCTTTTACTTATTAAAAATGTATTTTTTCATTTTTAAATTTCATCAAAGTTAAGACATGATTATTTCGTAGAAAATTTTCACTTTCTCTATTGAGTATGTATTTATTAAAATCTATTAAAATAGTCTATTTTAATTTATATATACAACGCCTAACTTGCTTTTCAGTGCCCCATGCAAGATTTTATAAGGGCAGCTACATTTGCACTTGCTTCTATTGATAGTTTCATAAAATGTTGAAAATGACAATGATTATGTTCGCATTATACAGTAATAAAGTATTTATAATAACTCCTAGAAGATAAACTTGTATATATTTACAGTAATAGATAAAAAATTAAATTACGAATATTATATAATCTGGTTACGTTGTTGGCTTCTGCCCAAACTTTCTCTCTCAATGGCTCAGATTTTAATCGCTGTATAAATCTGGACCCCGGTCAAGATTAATGTCCAACGTGGCTCACGCCTACTGTGATTTACGGCAAATTCATTGTAGGAAAATTCATCGTGGGGAAATTCCTCGCAAATTCAAAAAACTTTTAGTATCCAGGAAATTACAGATCTTGATATTTTTCATTTGACTTTTATACTGAAAAAATAAATAAAAATTACTGAACGTTTAATTATTAGGGTTATTATTATTATTATTATTATTATTATTATTATTATTATTATTATTATTATTATTATTATTATTATTATTATTATTATTATTATTATTATTATTATTATTATTATTATTATTATTATTGTTATTATTATTATTATTATTATTATTATTATTATTATTATTATTATTATTATTATTATTATTATTATTATTATTATTATTATGCCTTTCAGCATCCTTGGATTCCTGTGGAACGAACTGAACCTTTTTTGTCGCCATATCATCAAAGCGATGGAATCGATTTGTATGTCGATTCTGGTCGGTGTTGGCCAGATAGTGTTACAATAGCAAAAGTTGAAGGTCGGATATTGAATAGAAGTCTTGTTGTCCAAGGACCAAAATTTTCCACTTTTACTTCTCTTTCATCTGACATATATAATCCAGAATTCAATGAACGAATTGAAATTCGACAACCACAATTATCACCATCCGCAACATTGTTATTAAAAGTACTTTTATTTTAAAAAATGATAACAAAAAAATAGTTAATGGTTATTTTAGTAAAATTTTCTCCAAATCACAATTCACCAACCATGTGATAAGTGTCAACCATAAAACTCAATGTCACAATTTAAGGCTTTTCAAAATTATTGTTAAATTTGAATCAGTTCTTGTCTATAGATGCCATTGAACCATGAACCATGACATTTATGGTTGAAATTATATTAAAACTAAAAAGGTCGAGAACTGCTGTAAAACATTATATACTTCTATCAAATTGCTCAGCTTTGATTCATGTTAAATACTTCTTTCCCATAATTTTTGTTGTTATTTTCATTATCTATTGACATTATTTCTGCAGTGATTGGTTTATTTTGCTCCAAAATCATACCCATTTGACTCAGATCTGAAATAATGTTGAGGTAGGAAACATTGCAAACCACTTTTAAACACTGCATCATAACATTATTTCACAGATTTGTCTCCATTCTCAGATGTGACCGATAGGCCAGGTAACCTAGTAGCTGAAATAAATGGTTCTGCTCTTTTAATCCATCTTTCAAAAAATTTTCTTATTTTTAAATTTTTATTTATTCTGAAATCTATAATTTTAAAATACTGCAAATAAAATTAATTATGTATTAAAATCACTTTTCAAATAGATTTTTACGTTTGACAAAGAAGAAAAAAACCTAATACTCTTTGGATATGCTGCTTTAAAAATATTTATAGAAACGGGAACCAATGAGCAGCCATTATTTGATGATTTAGGAGTCTTGGTATATTTTATTATGGATTGTGTATTTTAATAACTTATATAATATGTCAGGTATCTTTAAATGATGGAGGTCATCAAATTCGAATTTATTCCTCTGGCCCAAATCCAACAACTTTTCCATTTTCAGAATCCTGGTTTGAAATAAATCACATTCCCCCAATTCCTGGAGCCTCATTATTAATACGAATGTTTAAAGCACCGAAAGATGCAGAAGGAAAAACATTAAGTGTAAATTTTTACTATCATAAATATCTCAATTATTTTTATCATATGTCGTTATTTAGATTCATAATACACCCAAGATTCATTATCATTCTCTTGGAGTAGTTCTTTATCCACCAAGTTATGATGACGGCTACTATTACTCAATGAGTTGTAAACCAACGCAGGGAGAATTACAGATTTTATTTGAAAATTTATCACGTCCTAAAATAATACTTCGAGATTTACTTAATTCAAAATGGAGTGATAAATTGAAAGAAACTGCTGCTCTTAGTAGTTTGCGTACCGTTTCGGATATCATCAAACTTTTTGATGAATCTACTAACAATATTTTCAACATGAATCGTATTGCTCAATACAACGCAAACTACGGATTTAAGGTATTTGATTTATTTTATTTGTTAGACTATGTGGACCGAATATTAATTGTATCCATGTTAATTAACTAAAACTTCGATATTCAAAAATTTATTATTATTCACAATAATCAAACAATATCTTGAGCAAAAAACATCATTCTTTTAATTTAAATTATATTATATTATAATTATACTTACATTTCAACTGTTAATATATTATTTACAATTATTATTTACATATCATACTACAGGTGAACCCGTTTAATATCACTAAAACTCAAAATCCACTTGCCAAACACTATTAAATCAATACATTTTTACTCGGTTAATATCATCTTGCATAATATCCATTTCCCGCTTATTATCATCAATATTTTTTGATTTTGATATTTCAAATTTGCTTAATATCATGATTTTTTATGAATTTTTTATGAATCTTTTTTATCAAAGTTCACACAAAAGAAGTTTAAAAAATTTAAAACTGAAACTTGATAATTTTAATTTAAAATACACATATTTATTGGAAGCAACCGAAATCTACAGGGTTTTGATATAAACAGAGGTAAATTTTAATAAGTTTTCTTAATTTTTTTGAGATTAAAGTGATTGTTGTTTTAATACACATGTATGTAATTTATAATTTCTTACAAGGTCTTAATCAAAAATGACAGAGCGTAAATGAACAGAATTAACGGTAAAACAAAAATTGGATATTATAGCAGCTTGTGATGGACCACCAAAGCAAACGTATGCAGCTGTTGCTAAGAAATCCAACATTGATTTGTGGGTGCAAAATTTATAAAAACAAAAGTGCATTATCTGATGTTGTAAACTTAAACAGCAATAGAAAAAGAAAACGGCATAGCAGAGCTGAAGATGTAGATAAAGCATTGTGTAAATGGTTTGTGGGTGCTTTAGCCACCAACATTAGCATCAGCGGTGAAATACTGCGTGTCAAAGCTGAAGCATTTGCTAGAGATCTATCCGTCGTAAATTTTGTGGCCACTAATGGATGGTTAGATAGATGGAAGAAAAAATTTGGAATCGTATATAAAAAAGCACATGGGGAAAAAGTTGATGCAGATGTTCCTGCAGCAGAAGAATGGTTATCTACAACCTTGGTCGATGTATTCCGCCGCTATCAACCAAAAGATATTTTCAACGTCGACGAAACTGGCCTTTTGTGGCGTGCAATGCCGAATGGTTCACATGTCTTTAAGGCAACTGAACTTTCTGGGAGTAAATTATCAAAAGAGGGAGTTACTATTTTACTTTGTGTCAGTATGGATGGTGAAAAGCAACCAGTTTTAGTAATTGGAAAATCTAAAACCGCGTTGCTTTCGAGGTGTTAGACAGTTACCTGTAAACTATAAAAATAATTTAAATGCCTGGATGACGTCCTCTATATTCGAAAAATGGCTACGTCAGTGGGATAAAGAACTGCATTCTCAAAGTCGGAAGATTGCTTTAGTCTTAGACAATTGCTCTGCGCATCCAAAGTTAAAATTTAATAACATCGAATTAATTTTCCTCCCACCCAATGTAACATCACAAGCTCAACCGTGTAATCAAGGCATTATCCGCAATTTTAAGTTCCATTATCGTCGATTACTTGTATTGAAATTACTATCAGCAATTGAATCTTCCAGTGATCAAATACAAGCTGGAAAAATAGTAAAAAAACTTAATCTATTGGATGCGGTACTTTTAATAAAAGAAGCATGGAACAACGTTACCAGCATAACTGTACAAAATTATTTCAAAATGACAAAATTTTGTAATAATGCTCCAGATTTAATTGAAAGTGACGAACTTGCTTTGTATATAAATGAACTGGATTTTGATTTTAATGAATATTTGGAAATGGATATCAATGAAGAATGTTCAGAACCTTTGAATGATCAAATGATTGTGGAATCCATCGTGGAACAAAAAAAGCAAAATGAAAATAATAATGTGGCAAGTGATGATAGCGACGATGAAACAGAATCAACTGCAACAACTATAACCAACAATTAGAATCTTTTAAAAATATACAAATGTTTTTAACAAATAACAATGTTGCAGCTTGGGACTGTTTAAATCAGTTGGATATTATAGTTCAGCACACTATATTAAAAAATGCAACCAAAACACGTCAATTAACATTAGAAAAATGGTTCAAATAAATTTGCGAGCGTATATATGTATATGTATAAATAAATAAATGGATTATTACTAGTCAATATATTGAATGTATATTAAAAATAATTAAATTATTACTAAGTAATCAATATAATGTCTTTTTTTTATAAATAAATACATAAATAAATTCTCTATTGAAATAAAATTTCGGTTAATGTCACGTATGTGGATATTAAGCGATTTTCGGTTATTATCACGACTCGCTTAATATCATGATTTTTTTTGGAACCGTAAGCATGATATTAAGCGGGTTCGCCTGTAATCAAATTCAAAATTAATTAATATATAATTACTTAAATCAGTTAATTAATTAAATTAAATATTATGCCTTCTTTAACTTATTCCTTGCAATATTAATTTTCTCTATTATGATTTTTATAATTTTAGTTTTAGTTATAAATTTTAATTTTAACAATTTTTTTGCTATAAATTTCTAAAATCCTTTCTTGGCACTAGAAAGTTTCCAGTTATACTTAAATGTTATTTTTAATTATTTTTTCATTAAGTTTAACAATTTTTGGAAATATATTTACGCTTTCTATTTTAGATAGTCGTTGATGGCTGTATCAATATTCCATGGGCATCATTTTCTGGAGCCACTGTTGTCCTTTATCCACCCGGAGCTTTATACATGGTAATTTAGATCCTTTGCTAGTTTGATATTAAATCTCATTTGCAGTTTTAATGTTGTTTTAAAGATTTTAGTAAACTAACCTTTTAAAAAGGCTTGTTTCTAAAAAATAATTAAGAATTGTCGTAAACAACTTCCAGTTGAATTTAAAGAGAATTTTTAATGTTTTTTTTCACAGATTTTTGCATATATTATTTTTGAATTTAACGTGTTTCATTGAAAAAGATGCTGGCAACGTGCAATAGTTCAATTGGCTTAAATATTTTATTCCGATGATTTTTGTTTGTATTAAGTATCTGGTGTATCTTATCTTAGTGTCTCAACATTATATCTAACATTGATGGATTTCAGTTAAATGATACCGCTTTTCTATGGTCACAATGTTCTTATGAAATCTTTCACTGTGTTCGTTGTTTTTCACTGTAACCTTTATATGTAACGTTATGAATAAAATGTTGGGCAGTGTATGAGTGAGTGCGAGTGAGTTTCATTTTAAATAACAAACCAAATTCAATCATAGTACTTTGGTAGAAATCACAATTAAGAAAGGTTTGAAGATTCATTGATAAATTTCTTATTTACTTTACGAACTCCATAAAGTCTTTGATTTCTATAAAAGTTATGAAAGCGTAAAAGATATTGTTATATCAAAGAATATTATTAAAGATTAAAGAACTTTTGAATTGATTTGAAATTTATGATTTTCTTGTTTTATCTTTTATGGTAATAGTAATCATCCTGTCTGTTCTCGGTAAAGAAGATAAATTAATTTTAATAGTAATTAATAACGCAATTTAAAGAATGCTGTTCCCAGAATTTCGAATGTCATATTTTCTACATTTTTCAGGATAAGGAAATTGTGAAAACTGCAGAAAGAGAAAAATTAATTTATTTATTACAATTATTGCTAATACAATAATAAAGTGATAATTTAAGCCTTTTGCTGCGAATAATGTATATAATGAAAACATTTTCGACTATAAGATAGTCCTTGTCAATCTCCTACAAAATCGACACAATCTAATACAAAATTAACAATATTGAAATATCAACTTGTAATATTTCACTTTTGTTTTACTAATTATAATTATATTATATATACCCCCAAGAATACATATTTTACTAGAAAGTTAAATACTTAATTATTTTTATTGAGAAACAATTCTATTCACGTTTCCGTGCCTGTTCAAAAGTCAAAGAATTAATTTACAAATAAAAAATTTCACTAACATTGTGCGTCAAACCCCGCCTTAGGATGAGCGTCCTTCTAGTAGTGCAATAATTATTGTATAAAAATAATTAAAATTGATAATTTTGCTCTTTTTACTGCAAATTTATTACATAATTATTTATTTAATATTTTGCGACAATTTAAATATTTATTATTTGCATTCCGAACTAGGGACTAATGTACCTTAGAACAAGATTTGTCTAAGGATTCAAATCTGGAAAGTGAATAAAATAAGGTACTAAAAATGTTCATAAAATTTAGAAATCGTATTACTTTTTGATCTTTTAATTTATTCTGATAATTTTGGTTTTAAAATAATAACTAAATTTCCGAGTTGGTTTATAAGACGTGTACTTGTTTTATTACATCATATTTTCTGACTTTGTTATTTGTCAAAGATTTGGACATGAAGAGCTTCGCGGATTATATCATTTTTTACTATAAGACTCATTCTAAGGCTGCAATTATAGATAAATTTGCAGACCTTTTGTCAAGATGAGGTATTTATAAGATCATCCAAGGATATGAAGAAGACGGTACTACTAAAAGAAGGTCTCTGAGTGAATTTGTGAAGATGGTCCGATCTCGTCGAAATAAGCCGGCGGCCTCAGCCAGTGCGAAAGTAGACCAAACTTTAAGGAAATTTAATATTTCCTTAATATATAAGTATTAAAAGAAGCAGATGTTGTGTATAAAAAAATAATGGAGGTCCCTAATGTAAACTGCAATGAGAAAATGAAGTTTGTTTTGGACGGGAAGCATACTTCACTCTCACAGGTTCGCAAAATGAAGGATACTAGGTTTTTTCATAACAAATGCACAATGTTCCAGATGAGATACGCTTCAAATTCCTTGAAAACTTTGCCCTAAAATATTGGCGGGGCTGCAGTGTCAAGTCGTTGATTGTCCTCATTGATGGTCCGAAAATAAAATTACGAGGCTCTCAGAGGATTTTTAACATGTCTAGACTTTAATCCCCTAAGGAAATATAACACTTTTAAGTCACACATAATGAGCCAACCATGAGAATAATAGTCAATAAGTTCCAACACTTTTTGAATAGAAGACCAATCCTCTTTAACGTTTTCATATGCAATTGGAATTGTAGGAAGTAGATTTTTTGTCAATTAGGCCAGCTTTATGATTTGTTGTCGAAGAATCAGTAAACATCCTCTAATAAATACTTGTATAAGGCACATAAAGGTACCTCATCTAACCTTTAAAATTATTACAAAAAGCGAAGCCATCAGAATTATAAAAGTAGGCAATAACGTTTTTACCTCGCTCATTGACTTGCAGAACCATCACTGCCTTTGCACAGCCTTTCCTTTAACCTCTATGGTGATGAATTTTGGTATGATGTACATACATATACGGAGTGAGTTATTTTAATTATTTTATTTAAAACTGGTTTCAAACACCACAAAAGATTGATTGTGAAGTCACACATACTTTGAAATTGCTTTTGTAAAGTTGATAATACCGCAAACTTTGTTTAGTTTTTAAAATATTATGGGGGAAAGCCGATAGATGCCGTCGGTTTATCCATTTCTGACGTTTACTTACGATTAATGTTTGTATGACCACAGCCGTACGGGCACGTCCATACTAACTTAGAGGTTAAACATAGCAAAACATTTATTGGACATTAATTTACTGAGGTTTAATTCCCTACAACAAGCATTGCATGATTCTTAAGACTATTTACACTATCTGCATAAACAAAATCAGTTTCACTCTCACATTCAGATGATTATAAATCGGGTGCGGTAACTTGATCATCTGGATGAATATTACACCTGTGAAAGTTTATATAAATAACTTTCCGTTTGTAATGACGATTTTTCATTTGAACAAACATTGCAAATACCATTTTCGTGACTAGAGTAGTTTGTCAAGATGACAGAAAATAGAAATGGCAATTTGACATTATTTTCATTATAAATTCATGTGACAAAAAACAAATAAAAAATGGCCTAAATTGCTTTTGCATTATTTGAATAACTAGTTTTGAAACACTTCCAGTACGTTTACTGCAAAGTTGTAGTGAAATTTCGTTTTGGTTCACTAATAAATTGTGCACATATCTTTTGGATCATTTTTATGTTCCTGTTTGTTGATTGTCATGAAGTATTGGAGAACTGGAATTCAGAAGATCTACACGCGAATCTTTCAATCAAAATAACAGTTAGGCTCACTAAAACATCCAAAATAAAAATGTGTCATTGCAACTCATTGAAAGTCAGCGAACTTGAGGAAAAACGCGAAATGTGTTCAATGACACTCTTTCAAACGAAGTGAAATCAGATTCCATGCGATAGGTAAAACTATTAAAATTTTAAAATGGCGGTATCTTAAAAACTACACGATATATTTCTGAAATATTTTATATTTGGTTTTAAGTTGTTGCATGTCTTCAGAAAAATTAAACTTTTTACAAGTGCAAAATTCGTGTTACACCAGTCTAATGATTTAAGTTACAAAGCACTCGATCTATTTATATATTTTTTTGATATATTTTTCTATATTTATTAATGTTCTAAAAGTTTTAATTAGAAATTTTGTTAAATTTTATAAATATTTTTATCGAAGTATATTTTAAAAAGAAGATTGAAATTTAACATTTTATCGAAAAATATTTTAAAAGAAAAATTGAAATTTGTTTAAATTAGAAACAAAAGAAAATATAAGTTTGGAGTGTATAATTTATTAAATAAAATTTATGGGATTATTTAGTGATTTGAAAACAGATATTAATATTCTAACGGATGAGGCTCCTAATATGGTGGTAGCAGTGGGATAATGTGAACTGTAAAATTCAATATTGTGTACAACTCATGTAAATTTGGGTATTAACTATTTATAATCTAGCATAAACGTTATAATACAAAAGAATTTTTAATTCAGTTTGACAAATATGATAAATATTTTTATAATTATATTTTGAAATTATTATTATGTACAAAAATACATAACTATAACGATTTTTTTAAATGAAATAATGAAATAAATATTTTTTGCTAGTGTATTAATAATAAATAAGACAAAGATTTCTTTTCTTAAATATTTATTTGGAGATTTTTAAAAATAAATATTTCAAAAATTCAAGACTTCAAACAATTGGTTAAAACATATTTTGCTTAAAATCCAAGCCTGAATTTGCAAAACTGTCAAGGAAAAGCTCATTGTGATTTGATATAGGATTTTTTTTCATTTAAACTTAATTTATCACTAATTAATAAACAAATCTCATTTTTCACTTGTAGAAATTCGGCATTTGATTGTTTTTTGGAATGTTTGAATTAGTTAATAATTGTAATTTATCTTATTTAGAATAAAAATTTAATGGCCTATGATAGACCGTTCTTAGTGTCACAATTGGACTTAAAAAGTACACCGTCAGCACCTTTGTGGTCAAATGGCTGGAAGGTAAATTTACATTATAAATCGTTATTTAAATTATTTAATATGTAAAATATAAGTAAAATTTCATTGTTATTTTTTTTAAAAGAGAAGTTATAAATTCTTAGAAAGTAGAATTAATTTTTCTTTAAAGTGATTAACAAGTTTTATTTTTGGCGAAGCCAAATAAGATGATATTCTCCAAGTCGAAACCTTAATAATGATTTTACTCTCCTTATAAATATGTTCTGATCAAAGGTAACTTGTTATTATTTAAATCACTACTTCTAGTATTAATGGCATACATTTATACATAGATGTAAAAAACGACAGGAATGAAATAAAAAACGGTGAAAAACGATAAAAAACGATAAAAAACGTGCAATTACATTAAAAAATAGGTTAAAACTTATTAAACTCTAAATTTTAAACATTATGCCATTATCTACCAAATTTAATAACATTTAAAACTGAACTCGTAGTTATGAAAAGGTATAAATTGTACTTGAAAAGTTTACTATTATAACACTGAGTCGCCTAACTAGGATTTAATCATTTCAGTTCTTTAAATAATCCTCATTTTCGGATGACCACTCTACAGTTTCTTCAATTGGATTAATATCAGTCAGTTTATCGGTTAATCGAAGATTACTGTGGACAAAAACAACATTTCGTAATTTTGCGCAGCTTAGCCAATTTCTCTTCTTTGTGTGGATAAAATCAAAAGTGGACCAATTTCTTTCACAAGCCGACGCTGATGCCACTTGCGATAAAACACGAATAGCCGCTTTCTGTAGTTCAGGCACATGAGCCCTAAATGCTAGCCACCAACGAAAAGCTGGCATTTCTCTCGCAGTAGCAGTTGCCACTTCGCGTCCAAACAGCTCCTGGCCAGCATGATAAATACTATGCTGCTGGATTGCTTTTACCTGAGACTGTACGTCACCATTATGAACTCTCTCAAAACATAGCTTGAAATCCTGAGATAACTTCTTCATTTTCATGTTGTAGGAAAGCTCTATATTCAGGTTCTAGTACAAAACCTGCCGTATGAAGATCTGTGTGTAACATTTTCCAGTGAGTTGCGACAAGCATTCTGACTTGCTTTTCTTTCCCTCATCTAAAGTAGAATGTTAATATCCTGATCAGCTTGGAACATTTTCCAGTATACCTTTCCTACACACGGTACACATCCATCAACTAAACGCAATACAGACACAAATGGTGCACAAATCGAAATCAATTGCAACAGAAGATCCCAAAATTGGTTGTTAGGTATGATTTCCGTCACAGACTTTTCCCTTTCAACATACTTTGGTCCCGACACCCACTTCTTGTAATCGCGATCCATGACAGTTTCTCGTCAAGCATCTTTCGTTTCATATAAACGTTGTATCATTATAAAATAACCTACAAAGAGTGTTTCACCAGGTTTCAGCAATTCCGGAGTGGAATGTGCCCGAAAGAATGCCAACGATGCTTGATGTGTTGTTATGAACTTAACTACAGAATGTCCATCTGCAATAATACTGGTAAGCCATGGTAACTTTCCAACATCCTCAAGTATCAGGTCAAGACAATGAGCTGCACAGGGCGAGCATACTACTGATGGACAACATTTTGAACCTCAACAGCCTCAATATTTCTGGTAGTTCTCTTGCTATCCTTAGTATCCATTCCATATCTATTCCACGTATCTATTCTATCAAGAAACATCGTACCATCACCTTTTACAATAAGACAATTGACCATAGGTCGATTTTGTATGTTAGTCCAACCATCACTGACCATGGTTCCGCCAAAAGAGGACATGTGTAATTTGTAGTCAAAAGGTATTGTTCAACTCGTGAAACCTCCGCGGCTAGCAACTTCTCTGATATTGTTGTCCTATTGGGAGCTGTGTAACTTGGTCCACACTTGGAAACAGCTTCAATTGCCTCTTTGGAATATTTGCTTTCTGCAACGAAATATTTTATACCGTTTGCAAAAAATAGACGTGGAATCGGCCAGCTGTTTTGACCCACTCTTCATCATGTCAGTCAAACACATTTGTTTTGAACTTGAAGTATGTTGTCCGATCTCGCAGCACTTTTAGTCGCTTTATCCAACGCTTCTCGTTTTCTTTTCATTGCATCTTGGTTCGCCCTTTCAATATTATCTTCTTTAATCATATTTTTTATATCGGCCGGCACTTTTCACATGATTTTATATTGATATCGTCTCCTGCAAGATAAACTCCACCAGAATAAACTTTGTCACAGTAAATGCATTTCAATTTGGCAAATTCAGATTTTTTTTCTCTCTCGTTTATCACAGTAACGTGAATCCATTCCGTAATCCTTTCTTTTGGCATTTGGGATAAAGAAATATATTTTTTTATTATCATTGATTTATTGGAATATAATCGAAATTTCTAGAAAAATAAAAATTAATAAAGAAAGTTTTATCCAAAATGGTTACATTTCGAAAAATCCTCTTTTTAAAAACTGATGAATGCATCCCCGTTAATACAGATTGACCACAATTTTGTTATTTTTGAACAAAATTATTAATTAACCATTTTTTTTATAAATCTTATTTCTTGTAGGCCACTTCAGTATGCAAGAGTTTTTTACTTATAAACAGAAACTTACGCAATATTATGTTCATTAGTTGAATTCGAGAAAATACGGAGGCAATGAAAGAAACATCTGACAAAAAAAATAATTAAAAAAAAGTGATACCCCGAATTATAAAGCGGAGAAAATAAAATGTCATAAATATAAAATATTTTAATGTCAATTAAATGAGAGTTTATTTCAAAGAATGTAAAATGAGATGGCATATTTAGGCAGTTCAAATACATTTGAAGTCTATTTTCTAAATTTAACAATTAATCAAATTCTAATATTAATCTAATCCAATTTTATATTTTAGACATACAAAAGACGAAAATATGATAAACATCTGGTAGCAATATTTCATTTGCACGAAATGAATATTAAAAGTGTTGGAAGTAATAATATGTTTTCTTTGGAAAATCAAGTAAAGTTTAAATTTTAATAAAGCTTTTTTTATTTCCCAATTAAGGCATGGGTGCCGATTGAAATATTTGACTTCTCCTATTGTATTACAAAAGCTGTGCAACTGCCTCTCATTGTTGGTGCCCCGAAACAAGCGCATTTAAATGAATTAAAAACTAAATCGGTCAAACAATTTCTTACTGATAATTTGGCATCAAAAAATGTTACTATTTTTAATAATTTTTCTATTTTAAATTAGTAGTTTTCGTTATTATTATTATTATTATTATTATTATTATTATTATTATTATTATTATTATTATTATTATTATTATTATTATTATTATTATTATTATTATTATTATTATTATTATTATTATTATTATTATTATTATTATTATTATTATTATTATTATTATTAGTATTATTATTATTATTATTAATATTATTATTATTATTATTATTATTATTATTATTATTATTATTAGTATTATTATTATTATTATTAATATTATTATTATTATTATTATTATTATTATTATTATTATTATTATTATTATTATTATTATTATTAGTATTATTATTATTATTATTATTATTATTATTATTATTATTATTATTATTATTATTATTATTATTATTATTATTATTATTATTATTATTATTATTATTATTAGTATTATTATTATTAATATTATTATTATTATTATTATTATTATTATTATTATTATTATTATTATTATTATTATTATTATTATTATTATTATTATTATTATTATTATTATTTCGGTCGTTTGGTTGCTTGTCCTTGGCTATCATTGAAATAAACCGGAACTGATACAACAGTATCTTTTACTGTTTTACCTCATTATGCTTCTGCAATTTCTTTCGTTTTTATTAAACCCGGCGATGAAATTTTTTTTTTCACTAGCGTCGTCATATTATTATTTTTAATTACGACGTTTCATCAGAAGAGTAATAAAAATTAATTTTAAAAATATTAAAATCATAAATTTTCTATGATATTTGATTATATTAATAAAATCTCTCCATATTTAATGATTAAAATCATTTTTAGATAGAATATTTGGGAAATGCATCAGTTATAATTAGGCAATGTGATTCTAGAAGATCTTTCGAATTGACTCCTTTGCCTGATAATTTGGTGAGATATTAGTGATACATATAGTAATTTCATTATTCTAAATTTCCTATTTTCCTAAGTTAACTCTTGATCAATCTTCTATCCCTGAAAACAGATTGCTTTCCTATCAAAGCGCATACAGTTCAGCTAATGAGCTTAAATTCAATCAAATGATGCCAGCAGGTTTGACTGAGGAATCATTTCAACAAATGTTCAGAATTAAATTTCAAAGTGTAAGTTTTTTTTGTTGCAAAATATTATTTAAAATTCGTTATAATGTAAACGTTGATAATTATTTTTTACAAATTACGTTCTAATTTTTTTATATGTTACCAATAGACGTCAATTAAGCTTGAAATTAAGGTCTTCCCCCGAATTAAACCCGCACGGCTTACGTTCGAACGCTTGAATTACACCAAAGCGCATTTGATTATCATAAATGAGACATTCATTTAGCAATGTCAAATGAGCTTTGTTTTGGATTTTAGTTAATTTTAAGATTTTTTGTTAAAATAATGAATAAAGAAGTAAGATATTTATTTATTTATTATAATATACATTAAATATTTCATAGTTCACCTAAAATATCCAGTATTTAGGGAATAATCTTTAATATGATTATTAATATGACTTTAATATGATTTTTAAAATTACTATGATCTGGTTTTCGAAGTTCTGCGTTAAATGCTTGGGATATTGCAGTAAATCATTCATTGAAGGTAAATCTGTCTGCTAAATCCATCAGCCGAAGAAACTTTAGTCCTTACCCCATTTTTAATTTTGCTCAACGCTTTCGATGGGGTTCAAAAATGGATTATATGGCAACTTTTCTATTTGAATAGTCAATGAAGATATATTATTGTAAATGGATTAGCTCATCTTTGGATATTGGGACCTCGATTTGTTGGCATATTGTTATAAATTCTATTGTCTACTCGTGATCTACCGAATTTCTTGTCCGTCCATGCATTGAAGAGCATTCATCTATGAATTTCTTGAAAGGAAATAGTCGATTCTGATGAAATTTCTGACATTCTCGTATATTTTTTTATAATTAATTAATTTTAAATTGAAAAATTTTAGCTAATTGAATGTCCGCATGATAAATCAATGTCCTATAGTGTGTATTTTTTATTATAGAAATTTTGTGAACCGTGTTTGTATGTATTTATTTATTTTTCTTACTTTACTTAAAATTAAATATCTTACCTGAAAGCCATTTCTAAAATGGCTAAAATAAATTTCCAAAAAACATTCATTATCAAATTCATATTCAAATTGATGATGATTAATACAGCCAATTGGTGAGTGAATTGCTTTACACGCCAACCACCAGTGGTGTTTGGTGTAATAGCCAATTTAATGCCACCTAGCTAATTCAATGTCCCTTCTGTCTATGACACACACACATTTATTATAGGCAAGTTAATATTTATATTATTAAATTTGCAAATCAATGGCCATTTGATGATAATCAATTGCCGGTTGGTGTACATTTGGTACTTTATAATTGTTAGAAAAAGACATAGTTTCACAGAAATATTTATTCACTACAAAAATCTAAACGGAACACACAATCGTTATACTATTTATAGTACATTGAATTGCGTAATCTACAAAAGGGAGAATTATTAGTTTAAGTGATACTGTTGACACAGAAGACAAACATACTTACTTAATTTAGTTATACAAGCATTCCCGCATCATTCAATAGATATCAAGGTCTAGTGACCTGGTTATGTAAGTAATTCGTTGGAAATTATTATATCATCTTACAATAATAATTTTTTACAAAATTTAAATTTATTAAATATTTTGGTCATAGAGCTTTAAAATTATTTTGCAAGTAAGAAAACATACTGCATTTATGCATTAACTCTTTGCACCCGAACGGTGCTGTACTTCAACTCGAACGGCGCTTGAGAGTCGCCATCACTATTCATGGTTCTATACAACTTAAATTGTGCACGCATTCTTTTTGTTTCCGTTGTATGAGTAATTAAAGGTATTGGTTTCCAAAACAAGACATTTAGAATAATAGACAGCGAAAGTGAATAAAGTAAAAGTTTTTTTATCCAGATGTTACAGACAAGAAAATTCTGATTGGGAGATGTTACGGAATCTACAGAAATACCTCAAAGAGTATAATTTGTTTAAATGGATTTTTAAATTAAACCTCCCTTGATCAATAAAAAAATGTTTAATAAGAACTAAAAGAAAAGAAAAGAATTTGGCTACAAAAGCAATTATCAACCATGAACGTGGCTAATTGTTACACTCCTCAGTTGTGAGAGATTTGTCAAATCAAGGTTATACGCGTGTACTATTCTTCACAATAGTGTTGTAATAAGCACTGTATAATCAGTAATTAGCTTGTTGAGCCAATTGTATCACTGAAAATATTTGTGATATTCAATAAGGTTTCCAGTGATAATTGTTATTTGTGGTTCAACGAAAGGCACCTTGGAGTCAGAGAAATAATTCATTAAATTTAAATTTCACCAACGACCCAATAACCCAACACTTCATGGAATGAAAATTCTTTAACTCTTTCACAATTGAAAATTAAGCAGTATAAACTGACACAGAAACATGAAGATTTTCTATCTACTGAGGATGATGGTTTTTTTCAAGGAAATTTAAACTCCCTGCATTTTTTAATTTTATATGCATGTACCTCCTTGAGTTAAAGTATACCAGCCTAACTAATATTTAGCTTTTTATATCTTAGTTTTTAGTTGAATGAATTTGAACATTGAAGATCCGAAATGTAAATTATTATATATAAGATTATTATTATTATTATTATTATTATTATTATTATTATTATTATTATTATTATTATTATTATTATTATTATTATTATTATTATTTTTTAGCTTATATACAAATTCTTTGGAGAAAACGGATTCAATTTAAATTAAAGTAACAGAAATGGAAAACATTTTGGTCTCAATATTGTGATAAAAGTTTTAAATAAAATTTTTATAATAATTTGTTTTAATTAAAATTTTAAAATTTTATAGCGTTCTATAATTTTTAAGGCAACATTTACTTTAAAATAAATAGTTAAATGAAATATTTTGTTTTTATAAATGAAAATTTAGTATATAAATATAGTGAAAATCCTGTTAGTGTTTAATCGGTTCCCATAAATATACTACCAGTCTAAATCATTTATAATATTTGCAAAATAATGTGTATAAATTCAATCACATTTTGACTATTTTAAAAATTTTAAGAATATTAACTAATAGAATATTTCTAATAGAATATTTAATAGAATATTTAACTAATATTACCATTTCACAAGCTTGCATGTTTTCAGCAATATCGCACATTACGAAAATCTTAAATTGTATGTCATTTGAATTAAAATATTTGAATATTAATTATTGAGAATTTCACTAATTGTCGCTAGTAAATAATGCGCGGTGACAAACCTTTGAATAGGCGAGTCTTAGGCATTAAATGTTGGAGCATTTATATATGGCACTAAATATGGATATTCATATGAAAATATCAGTTACGAGTGATAAATCTCGAGTTCTTCGATAAAGTTATAAAGTTATTCTACTAATACAAACTTCCTAAAGAAATTCTCGTTTTTGGAAAATGTATTTCCTCAACCGAATAAGAGAAACTTACCAAATACAGGTTTTGGACGATGGTCAAAGAACTGATGGAATTTTAGAAGAAATTTTCTAGCAATAACAGTAAACTTGATGAAAAGGACACTTGAGAAACTAATAACTGAAGATGGCCATATTTTGAAACATTTATCTGGTTAGGATGGAATGACATATAATTGAAGACGATTGAAAATAGTCAGTGTTAGGAGGTTCCTGTTGTTGTGAATGTATTATTTTGAGTTGTTTGTTGTATATATTTAATGTTTCGGGCAAAAAAGAAATGCTGTAGAACCCAGCTGAGTCTCCAGTAAATAAACTGTCTCTGGACAGCTGGGGTGAATGTATGTTAGGGTGTAGAACCTGAGATTGTCGGATAGTCCAAGATCAAGGATATCTTCTGCTTATATCGGATACGATCTTTTGACTCGAAACTTTACAGGTGGAATTTGGCTTTGGATTGTTCTTCAATTTTTCTTTTCTAAATTTCGTATTTTCAGGATTTATAGGGCAATTATTAGATTCGGTATTAGCTGATCTATTTAATAGTTTCTTCTATTTGACTTAAGATTGTTCTTCAATTCTTCCTTATTCTAAACTTCCGTATTTTCAGGATTTATAGAGAAATTATTAGATTCGGTATTAGCTGATCTATTTAATAGTTTCTTCTATTTGGCTCAAGATTGTTCAAATTTTCCTTATTCTAATTTTCCGTATTTCCAGAATTTATAGAGAAATTTCTTTTATTGAATTTTTTTAATTCTAATCAATTTTCTATAGCGATAATTTACCAAGGTAAATAATGCTTTTTTTAAAAAAAATAAAAATAAAATCTTCTCCACGTGCAACGTGCGAGATTGTAATTTACATATAACCAAAACAACCAACAAATAAAATAAAATAGAATATTACAATACATTACAGTCAGTTTCACTCTGAAAGATGAAATCTTGAATCGAAACAAATATTTTACCATTAAATTGGAATTCTCTCACCAATCCAAAATTAGGAAATGTTTCGCTTTTCTATCATTCCAGTTAAATTTTAAATGAGTCATTTTGTAAACTTTCTTTAGAAGCACATATCGCAATAATTACCTTGTGGACCTCTGAACCAAGTCTTGCACACCCGACTTCGTTAACCACATCTTATTGAAAATGACTACTCTTGTCACTTCAATCGGTATACAATTATGGTATAGTGGTCATATTATAGGTTTTGGTTATAAAGTTGCTGGGTTCCGATCTTACATGGTAACGATATTTTATAAAACTATATTTTATAACTTTATTTTATTCATTTAGTTATCAGAAAACCAAAAACAACTTTCTATATATTTCATAAATACTTTTCTTTATAAAACAAACGATTTATATTTTTGCAATCTTCCAAACACTCGACATATTTGTGCATTATTATTTAATATAACTTGATTTTTCAATAATAACAAAAATAAGCCAGATTTTGAGACATTAATCAAATGCAAATTCAGTAAAAAAACCCGGAATACTGATGTCAGTCCTGCAAAAAACAATGCAAATGTATGTTAAACAAACTATCTTGACCTTTATTCGCCCCCATCAGTGTTTTGGTAAGTGATTCAATGTCCAATTTAAAATGCTGTTTTAATAAATTGACAGTCCTAATTAAAATTCGAAGCCACTGAGGCATAATCCGTGTTTCATCTTAACAAATGTAATCTTTATTAAAATCAGACTATTATTATTCACATTAAATGAATTTTATAAAAACAATTCACTCAAAATCCGCATGCCAAATGATGTAATTTTAAAATATTCAAAAATAAATTTTGACAACTTTAAGATTGATATTTCACATTTATAGAGTTGATTAAACCGATTAAAGCATCTAAAACAAGATTTTGAAATTTTATTAATAAAATTAAATAAATACATAAAATATTAAATTAAGTTAAAAATGATATCAATAATTTCTGATTTAATATATATAATTTCTTTTCTAAAAAAATTCCAATTAATATTCCAAGAGAAATGTGATTTCAGGATCAAAGCATATTTTTATTTTAAACTGTTTCCCTGTTTGATACTTTGGTGCACTTAAACATGCTGCAAATGCTTTCATTTTCCTTTCTTTTAACATGATTCTTGGCAACATACATTCCAACACCGAGCATTATAATAAAATACGCTACAAAATACAAAGTGTGAAATACATATCCAAATAAGAATATGCCGACAATCAGTGCATACATGTCTGATGTTAATAAGGAAAGATTTGTTATTACTGCATCACTAATTCTCATCATATAAGGCATTAAAGAATACAATAAGAACATGGATAGAGTAAAACCTAGCAAGCAAGACCAAAACACGGGATCTGCATAATTGGCATTAAAAGCTGAAAACACTTCATGACGCTCTATTAGAATAAGCTGGATTCCGCTCACTAATGAGCAAAGAATTCCAATAAAACCTAAATATTCTATTGTGCTATGCTTTTTCACTAAATGGTTTTGTATAATATTTGATATCCCATATAATATAGCTCCAAAAATCACAAGAATATCACCCAATAAGGGATTTGAACTTGAAACAGATGACGGTTCTCTAATCCAATTATCAATTAATACCATTCCAGTTGAACCGAGCAGACACAAAATGACTCCAGATATGTGAGTCCATAAATATCTGATTCGAAATATAAATATACTTAAAATAAATACAGTTGGAATTGTCAAACAATCTAGTAACTGAATACTAGTTACGTTGGTGTATTGATATGATTTGACAATTAAATAATTCGCTTCTACGTCGATAAAAGCAGCAATTATGTATAAATATCCGCGATCTTTAATGATTTCCATTAGATTTAAAGACGATTTATAAGCGAAAAACACACCATATGTCAGAGATATCAGTAGATAATTTAAAAAACTTTGTGTTATTGGAATATTAGCACCAAATTTGCTAAGGTAAGCACTCGATATTGCAGTTCCACAAATGAATAAAGAGAGAATTTGACCACAAAAAATTGAAGTAATAATTTTTTTGTCAAATTTGCATGAGAATTTGTTGTCCATTTTTAAAAGTTTTATAATATTAATCAAAATTAATATTTTTATCAATGAATGGTTTACATTTGAATAATATTCAAACAAATAAACATAATATGTAAGGAAATTATTAAATAATAAAATCTACGAAATATCAAGATAATTTGAATTATTTGCATTAATAAAACTCAAGTAAAATTTTTTCTAAAATTTTTCCTCTAATAATTAAAATGAAATATAGTACACAATATTAAATTACTTTTAAGTACAATCTTTTTTTGTAAAGTTGTAAGGTAACGAAAACTTTAATTTATTAAAATAACCAAATGTGCTTATTAAAACAGAACATCTTTTGCATTTGGTTGATAAGGCCAATATATATGCTATTACGACTGTAGTTTTCACATGATTTTAAACGGAACAAAAACGATATTTTAATGGTGTCCTTAAGTATGCCATGTTAGTTCCTTCAAAAATGTTTTTGTACCACTTTTGTGAAGACTGATGAATTGTAAAGAAACGAGCCGTTGTGAGTCTATTATTGAATAATTTACGAAAAATAATACAATGTTTAAGTAACTATCGATCCATAAGTTAATCCTGAAAATGGCACTTTATTTTCTATATTATCATGAAAGCAACAGTTACCCTATAAATTTTATCTGAAATTGTGCGTGTAATCCCTCCTGTTGTAATGATTCAAGAAACACATAACAGCCACTAATTCTGTTTGATAACCAAATCTTTATAACTACATAAATACCAAACTTTGGAAAGTAACTACAGTATACCATCTGTATATTCTACACATTTAAAAAATGTATCTGGCAAACAATTTAGTTTTTACATTCAAAACGAAAAAAAGAAGATAAATTCTATAACCTGAGAAATAAAAAAAAACAAATGGAAAGTATGGCGACTAGCAACTTAAATATCAATGAGCAAATTCCAGTGTCTACTACTCCAGCGAACAATGGAAACGACTATTCAAGCTGTCAAAAATTACCCGTCGATTAATATGGAGGAGATCCACAGGAGTCAAGAAAGAGATCAAAAGGGCTTTATGTTTTATCGACTTTACTAATTTCGATGACCCGATTAGAAAGGCCATGAAAAGAACCCATCTCCCAAGTTCATACTGAATTTTGAACCAAGTCAACAGCCAGTACAAGTGAGGAAGGAGAAAGACCACTTCAATGTCACAAAATTGTTCGCCATGTCAATCAATGTTGGTTCAAAAATAATATTCAAAGGAGACTCAGTCCAGTTTAGTGTGATCATTGTCAAAGAAAAGGACACAGCAATATATTCAATGTTGGTTCAAAAATAACGAGTAGAAATGTGGCCAGATTGGTTGAAAAGTAATGGCGTGAAAAGATTTAACAAAACAAAGATCAGTAACCAGAGAACTAAAGATAATATATAATGCAATAATTGTGGAAGGAAAGGTCATTTATCTTGAAATTGTTGTGCAAGATTCAGATCTCCATCGACATCACCGCAGAGAGACAGAGTTAATTTACAAGGCCAAATTCAATGTCACTCTTGTAGAGACAATGGACATAGGGCTAAATTTGTCAAAAGAATAGTGGTAAATTTCAAAGGCCGATATTAAAGAAAACCGGATTCTAAAAGGACATCTCACAATTCGGTAAAATAGCTTTTTGCGCAAACGGATGATTTCAAGGAGATTATCGAAACTGAAAAGAAACAAATGAGCAGACACTTCGAATGATTAATGTACAAATTTGAATTTGACGAAGAATTGAATAACCACATTATTAGAATCTGCTAGAACATCTTCTAAATTATTTTTTAAATCGGGTTCAAAAGATAACGTCATAATTCAAAGTATTTATTTTAATGAAATATTGTATAATTTTCAAACAAAATTTTCAGCTTTGAATAAAATATTTTCACAACCATTTATTAATATTTCGATATTTAAAATATATTTATTTAAAAATTATTTACTGATAAAACTTCTATCTATTTATTTAAAATTTATATTTAACAAAATCTCTTTTCAATTTAAAAATTGTTTTAAAACTTATTTTAACAGTCCATTATTTATTATTTTAATTTATCTTAATAAATCATTGAAATATTCAATTCGCAGGTGAAAAAAACCTCACACACATGATATATGAGTCGCAGTCAGACATAGAAAGAGAAAAAGTAACAATGATTATGTTGAGGATCAACAAATTTATGGAAACCAGAGCAACAGAGACATCCAAAGGAATCGAGTCAAATGACACTGAGCATACGAAAACTTTTGTTTGTGCTTAAAATAATTATTTATCGGTGTTATTTGCACTAAAGCCTATTTAATTTACTTTTATTTTGATTAATCTGTACACTCATTTTACCACGGTCTTAAGTAATTTTAAGTATCTTCGGCAGTCCTGAACCGGTAAAGAAAGTATATAGGAGAGTAATTCTAACACAGGGGTTTACCTGCTCTATAGTTTTCGCCGACTTAGCACAGTACAAACATGACTCAAATCACGGGTGCTCGGTCGTTTGAAATAGTTGTGTGTCGGTTGTCGAGAGTTCATCCTCGCGTCAACTTAATCACTACTAATCATTCCGTCTTACTACGAGGAAATTTGCAATAACATTCTTGTTAATTTCCATCTTAATTTTCTGACTTTGAAAACGCCAATACAACCAAAGTCTTTGTAGAATTGAATTTCAAGGAAGATTTAGTTTTGAAGAAAGTGGTTGTGATTATCAACTGAATTGTTTTGATTATTAGTGGAATTGGCAAATATTTTTTATAAAATAAATAAATAAATATATATATATATATATATATATATATAGATTCACCAGTGCAAAGTTGACAATCTCAAGCTCTATCTAAGTGAGACCTCAACAAAAAGAAATTACATAATAAAGTTGAATTAAAATTCATTAAGAAAACGGTGAAGCTACATTTTTAATTCAAAAAATCATATTACTAAATTTAAGTTTAACTTTTACGAAAAAAAGAAATACCGTTTGAACATTGCATAAATGAGATTCTCGATCGGGCAACTATTTTTATTCGATGAGAGGCATCCCATTATATCACTGACACCTCCCATCAGACGAGAACTGCTCTAGATTATGGTCTTCAATTTTTTTCGTAACATCATTTTTATTTCAGACGTGTCCTTAGCTTGTTCGGAGACATCAGTAAAATAGCATCATCATATCCGCCTAATTATCTCTACTTCATACCTGACTCAAATTTCATCATGGGGTTTCCTCCATTTCTTCTATGAGAATTTCATTTGGATTGTAAAATCTAGATAAATCAAATGAGCATTAGACTATATTTAAATCATAAGTGTGGCGAAATCTGTAGTACCGAGCAGCATCACCTTTAAAATTTGTGTCGGGAATGGTGAGGTGATTGTATGTTATGTTACAAAATTATATTAAAGTACAGTAAATTCTTTATTTAAGACAATTCTACATAAGATAATTTTATATAAGGAGTTAAAATATTTATTTAAATAATAAGCATCGTTAAATATCACGTTTTGGTAACGACGACAAAGTAAATGCAATTACAAAAAACAATATCTACAATTTAAGTTTATACTTCTGTACTTATCTTTTTAAAAATGTAGTATATTTACATGTTATGAATTGATTTATTTGTTTTTAATTTTTTCGATATAAGACAATTTCAATTGCATTTTATTTATCACGTGAAATATTGACAATTTAGTTTCTATTTTACCCTTAAGAAAATGGAAAAAAAGAAATAGCTTTACAATCGCAGAAAAATTGACAATCTCAAATTAAATAAACGCTAAAGTTCCATTCGAAATACTAATGTCAAAATACAATATATCCGAAGCCTCCCTATATCAAATCACACGTAAAAAACTGTTATATGGTCAGGTTGATAATCTACAAAATAAGCAAAAATATAAAAAACTAAAACCTAGTAAGTATCAATCTGTAAACGATCATATTCTAGAGTTTATAAACAAATGCAACAACTATTCAGTACCCATTTCAAATGATATACTAAAAACAGTTGCTATAAAATTTGCAAACAATAATAATATAAATAGTTTAGACTTGTTACCTGTAATGTTCATTACATATATGTATTTGGCTCCTTTACAGGTGTCAAGCCATTTTAAATAACAAAAACAACATCTGTAATTCTTTTTATCTTTAAGACAATTGTTGAATTAAGATAAGGGTCGAATTTAAAACCACTTCTTATATAAAGAATTTACTGTATAACAATAATAAATTTACAACTTTAATTAAACAAAAAAACTTTCAGATTGGGATTTGTGACTTGAGGTCTTTCAGGATGTCAGAGGTTTCTGGGAAGGGGAAAACGATTCTGATTATAAATTTTACCCAGAATTATAAGCTTTACGTTAGATTATAATTAGCTTTGTATCACTTGATAAATTTTAAGATTTTCATTTGTTCCGATTACTAGGTAAATCCAATCTTTTTATTAGAATTCGAAATCTAAAATTAATTGACATTTTTTTGAAATTCTCTATAGCAGGGCTTTTCAAACTTTTTAAACAAGGGACTCCCAATTTTTATTACGCTTAGTTTACGGACCATTTTACTAAAAAATTACTATTTTGTTTGTAAAACCTGATATATAATTATTAATATTTTTATAAAATTAAATTTACTAAAAAGAAATTATTATAGAACATTAACTAAATACGTTTAATAAAATAAATTTCATATATTTCAAAATCGATACGGACCCTCAAAAAAATCGCTCACGGACCCCAGTTTGAAAAGCCCTGCTCTATAGTAATAATTTACTATATGGAAATAAACTATATAGTTATTTCTTTATTTTTAAAAAGGTAAATAAAAATAATAAAAATAACAATAAAGTTAACAACGCACTAGATTAATAATAAAAGTCACAACGCACTGCAGTAAGCATCGCTATTTATTTATCCATTACATCTTCGCATATATGAGAACCTAAAATGATATTTATCTTATAATATATTGTTATAAGATATATATTTATTGCCAAACTTAGAACATTATGAAAGATAAAAACTAACCGTAAAAACACAGTTTTTAATATTTTAAAATTTATAAGAAATTTTGAAAATATTAATAAAATTGAAAATTTTCAAAAAAGTTAAATATCGTACCTTCGGTCGATCTGAAACTTTGAAGGAAGGCAATATCAAACTCAGCTATATCAATAATCAAAAGCACGACAAAAACAAAAATTTCGAGAAAACAGCATATCATACAACAGAGAAACATTTAGAAACAATAATAGAGCTGTAGATCAAAGGAGTTTACCTCGTCGACCATCAATGCAGAACTTACAAAACAGATCGTATTTTTCAAATTCATTTGATCAGTCAAATCGAAGATATGAACAACGACGATCAAAACAATGCCGGGATGCAAAGAAGTAGAACATAAAGGGTTCAATATCGGATGATGATTGTGGTGTGCTTGATGTTATAAGTATAGATACTGTAGATAAAATAAATAAAGATATGGAAAATAAAGTAAGCACTTAAAAATGGTTATGATAGGGTAATAAAATATGATAAAATATAAAATGGTGGGGGTAGGTAAAATATTAATATATTTATTATGTTGTAATATCAAAATGTTTGTCGATGGGACTAAATCTTTATCTGACTCCTCTTGTTCAGCAATCAAAGAAATAGAACTTAGACCCCAACAAAAATATATTTCGCTTTTCAGTAATTGAAACTCTATATGTCTTCCCTTAATTAATAATTATTTGAATTTTTGCTTTTTAGATGAATTCTTATTCCTTTTACTCTATTAAAATAGATTTTTGACTTTGATGATCTTTGATGTTTTCATGTTGGTTTTATCCTTTTATGAATAATCTAGAAAATCGCCTATTCACACAAAATAAAGACATTAAATAATATTTAAAATTTCTCGCTAATTAATTGCCTTGATAATCTTCTCGACTTCTTTGGTTATTTTTCATCACAAATAACTTGTGAATTTTAAGAAACAATAAGAATTAATTTCAGAGATTACGTATACATCTATAATTATATCCACCTCAGATTCATTATCTATTAACTCGACTTATTCTATGCAGCTGTTATGAGCAGAACTAGAAATCTTCATTGGTGAATTTTTCAGATCCTGATATTCTTCGTTTGAACCAAACAACGAACTAGAGCTATAGTTGCTCAGACATCCAACTGTAGTTGTAAGAACTGAATATGTTTGGAAATGGTAGCAAATTCTATTAATTTAAAACATAAATTTCAATAAAACAAGCTTAAAAACCCTTTATTAATTTCATTTTATACAAATTAAAACAAAAATCACGAAATAATTATTTGTGTATAAATTAATTACATATTGCACTAATTTGTTTTTTTTGGAATGCTTAAAATCAGATCTATTAAACAATGCTATAATTTATAATTTTTTATTCCCAAATCTTCCAGCCTTGTGCCAAAATTTAAAATTGTATTTTTAAACAAAATTTTCGAGACTTCAACTTTGAATAAAAAATAAAAATAATTATATAATATTATTATAAGAACTTTTATTTCTTCCAATTTCACCACTGATTATTTTTTCCATTGAATTTATTAAAAAGAGAGTTTGAAGAATATAAATCAGTAATATATCGATGTTTGTTGATACTCACGAATTTTCAGCACTGCCTTTTTTTCAAAAATTCACTTGAAAAAGGCAGTGCGGAAAATTCGTGAGTATCAACAAACATCGATATATTACTGATTTATAGTTTTCAAACTCTCTATTTAATAAATTCAATTATATAATAATTCATAACTCGCGTTTAAAAAGGAAAATAGTAAAATACATAAATTTATATGAAATTTAAAACTTATAAATCAAAATATTAAAATTTACTAAATATATATTTTGAGGATACCTAAATGATAAATAGCATAATAAATAAGTAAATTACCTGGGGTAAGATCGTCATGACAAACGAGACGATCTATGGGAACTCAGAAAAGAAAACGGAAGTAAAAAGAAATGAAAAATGAGAAAGAGAAATCAAAAACAAAGTAAACAAACAAGAAATTAAAACAAAGGTCATTGTTAATTAAAAAGTACAAACGAAAGAGGATTTTCAGATTGCAGAGAAACAAAAACAGGGGGAAAGCTGTATCTTGACAGCCTTTCAAAGATAGCGAAATGGCAGGAAAAGTCGGCACAACATGAAGAGGGAAAAACAGGGTATATCTCGACATCTGTCAGAGATAAGGCTGACGTAGCGGGGAATACAGAGGAAAATGAAAATGGAAAACAAAATCTGTCTCTATTGCCACAAATGAAACGAGTTATATAAAGAGAAACTGTTGACCGAGAAATCAGACAAAAATTAGAGAAAAAACCGAGACAACGAGAAAAGAAAACGAGAGTTAAAAAGATAATTCAATTTAGAAAGTTAAAAAAGAGAGTCAAATGGAGAATTTAAGGGAATCATTAAAGGGAGAATTAAACAGAGTGAAACGAGAAGTGAAGAGAATCTTTTGTAAAATTGAATATAAAGTGGAAGTGGAGTAAATACATTTGTGGTCAAAGCAAAGAAAACAATCGATCAACGTACCTTGTAATTGAGTAGTTGACGGCTAGTGATTATTGTTGTTGTTACAGAAAGGGCTATTCTTCACGTAGTATCGAAATAAGATTGTAATTGGAATTTCTACGATCCAGTGCATTTATATGCTTTGTCGCCGAATTTATTATGGAAGTAGCAGTGGTTTTTGTTTAGGAAATCACTTCTTGAACCCCTTTCTGGGCTGCTGTTTCGGTAATTGTTATATCGGTTTGGGGAGTTTGACCGGTTTCTGTAGTGGCTGTTTGGGGATTGACTGTGGCTGTAGTTCTGTCTGTTGTTTTCGTTGGGTGCTCGCTCGTAGTTTTGTCTGTAGTGATTGTATGATAGTTGGTCTGTGTTGAAATTGTTTCTGTTGAATAGGTCTCTGTTTTCGTTTGGATTGAGATTTTGCCTGTTGTATTTCTCTTTTATTTCGGCTAGTTCCGCTTTTATTTGTCTGTTTTCGACAATTATTTCGTCGAATTTGCTGATCAAAGTGTTTATTAATCGGTTTGTTGTTTCATTTGGTTCTATGTTTTTGTTGGTTGATTGGGTGTTGTGATTAGTTTTGTTTCTGTTGTAGTTTTGGGTACTGCAGATTGTGGGGTAGATTTCTTCGTTTATTTTATCCGCTATGTCAGCGAGTGTTTCGACGTCAGCGTTACTGCTAGCAGCTAGGATTCGTCTAATTTCCGGTGGCATAGCGCGCATGAAGAATTCTTTCACCAATTCGTTGGACCCGGAGTTTGTTATGTTTGGTTGTAGATACTCCAGTTTTTGTTTCAATTGTCGTAGGAAATCTGTGGGCTTGTTGTCCCCTAACTGTGTATTGTTGAGGCATGACTCTAGCATTTGCCTTCTGTTGACCTTGTTTTTGTTGGTTAATATGTTACACAGTTTTGTAAAAGGGTCGTCGTCTTTTGATATTTCGTCGATTTGATCGGCGATTTCATTTAATTTGTTGCTTGGTAGTGCCGCTATTATGTTGGAGCATAAGGATTTTGTTGACTTGACTCCCGATAGCGTTAGGGTTAGTTTCGCGAATTCTAACCATTTTTGCGGTGTTCCGTTGTCATCTGTGAAATAGTTGGGGATATTTGTTTTTGGGTTGATTATTGAATTAATGGTATGTGCGTTTTCTGGGTTGGTGTTTGGGTTGTAGTAGTAATTTGTGCTTTCAGGTGTTTGAGTATTATCGTAGTTGTTGGGTGTTTGTGGAATATTTGTTGGGTTTGTTTGGTTTGATGCCATTAATTGGTTTGTTGATTTTTTTTTTATTGCTTGTTGTGTTACAAAAAATGAGATTGTTCAAGGATATGGCTTACTGTGTTCAACCAAAAGAGTCACTATCCTTTATACTTCTATAATAAGTATGCTGAAAGGCGTAGTGATTGAAAAAAAAATTCGTCGAATGCGAGTGTCGTGTTGTGTATATTTTTTCTTCTGACACCAATTGTTATGTTATTGGTCCCGAATACAAAAACTACAGAAAAGTCACTAACCGCTGCCAATGGCTCCAAAATTAAAACATTTGGCCAACATACAATAACACTCATAATAAATTCAAAAAAATACAGTTGGCCATTCACAATCGCAGAAGTACAACAGTCAATAATCGGGGCCGACTTCCTAGCAAATTACAACCTAATAGTGGACTGCCGAAACAAGAAAATAGTCGAAAACAACAAAACAGACAAAGAAACAGCCAGGAACACAACATCAAACTTTTCGAAAGTAGACATCGGCGTGATTCAAACAAGTACACCAACTATCAAAACAATCAAAACTATTGAACA
>CAUHTR010008247.1:59416-158422 GCA_959609185.1 Schmidtea polychroa | reverse complement strand
AAAAATGACTTGGCTTTGTCACAATTGAAGTTGATCTACATCTTCAATTAATTCGTTTTGATCTTCTTTAGCTACTAAAGACTCGATTTTTTTGACACAATTTCTACGCATATGTGCCCAACACATCACAATTTCATTTTTATTAAAAACTTGTGAATAAGCTTTACGTATAGCGTTAGAAGCATCAGAAATCAATGTACAAGGATTGAATAATTATGCATTTATTTTTTTTCAAGCCAATATTGATACTTGAAAAAAAAAATTAAAATCAGCAGTTTTTTCATTGGTACATATACCTAGGCCAAACGAATGAAAATGCCTATCTAAATCGGTTGTACCAATGATTAAAATTGGATAGCCCTGCCAAACCAGTTTATAAGTTGCATCAGCATTTAAAATTGTTGATGCTGATCTTATTGTAATCTTATTGTACTTATAAAAAATCTAAATTTAGAGCCGTGGTTTTCTTCATCTTCATCGCTTTCTTCATTACTCTCTTCACACTCATATTCATCGGCATAAGTTATTTTATAATTGACTACAAAGGCTTCATCTTCTAACTCTGGTATAGAAGATGATGATTGAAGCCAATTTTCAAGCTCACCTAAACTTATTACTGGTGGCCCATAAACTTCATTTCTAATCTTGTTTAATTGATTTCTTAATTGTATAGTAGTAGGAACAGGCTTTTTACCTCGTTCATGAAAGATTTCTAACATTCTCTTAGGTTTTATTTTAAGCTTAAACAACTCTTTAATTAGTTCTTTAGCTTCGTTAGATATTGCAGATTTAGACATGTTTTCTTCATGCTTATGCTCAGCTTCTGCCCTAAAAAGGCTAACTTCGTCTGATCTTGAGTCGTAAAGTAAATGTAATGCAGTATCACATTGCTTGTCTTTAAATTTTACTTGATTGCATCGATAGTAAACTTTTTTACCATCTTCAATTTTGTTGGAATAAGAGTAACTCCATATCTTCTCTTCTTTAATTGCATTTTTTGCTTCTTCAGCACTTTTAAATACTTTTTCATGAGTCCAAACTTTGGACACTTTTTTGGCTCGTGGTTTCTTTAAACTTGTAACTTCAACATCAAACTCAAGATCAGACTGATAATCTTCAACTTCTGCAAAATTATTAGCCATTATAAGTTCAGTATTTGTTTTAATTTTGTTTATAATAAATAAATATTTGGGCTTATAAATATTCAGAAACTTGGATAATAAATTAAATCAGAAAAAATTAAGATTTATTGATGGATTTTATTAATTGACATATCGTTTTTTTTATTTTACTTATAACTTGTTTTCTTGACTTGGCATTTATTTATTTTACATAGTTTTTAATTAATTACTTAGTGAATGTATTAAATATCTAGAATTAATTAATTAACATAGAAGTGTTTTACTCTACTGATACTGTGTATTTATCTACGTCGAAAGTGTTTATAAAATACATAGCGTTTAGTAAAAAATACATAGCGAATAAATAGTTCTCCTTCTTGATCATACCAATACAAATGAATTTTTAGCCCACTTTGGTCTGATACCGAATTTTAATGAGTTGTTGATCTTATTAAACCATTCCTGGTTCACGGATTAAAAATTATGGATTTTATTTAATTTTTGTGTAAGTTAATATTTTTTTAATTGCAGTGTTTTTAATTTTATAATTAAGTTATATTAATTTATTAATTTAATTTATTAAATAAATTACCATTAACATAGTGAAACTACCATCTACCTAAAGTTTTATTATCTTGCCGTATATTGAATAATGCTTGTTTGATGAATTAATTGATTGTGTAAAGCAATCCAAAACTCATCACAGGCCACAAAATGTCTGCTTTTTTACGCGGACCGATGATAATATAACTTTTTATTTGGATAAAAATATATTCGCACACAAATTTTATTTTCGACACTTAAATTTAGAAAATGAATTTATATTGACATACTATTTTACTACAAGCCACACAAATTTAGAAAGGGCTTTAACATCGTTAATGACTACTTTAAATTTTATAAATTTAATTAAATTTAATTGATATTGAAAACAAGTAATTTAAGTGGGAAGAAAGGATTGAGTATTTAACATTTGTGCCGACTGATTTCGACAGTAAGTTGTTAAGGAACAAGAGAAACAAGATCATGTCCAACTTTGACAGATTCAACTCGTTAACGGAATTTTATGCAGAAAATATTATACTAAAAGTCAATCATGGATTTGAAAGTTGGAAAGCTGCTATCAGTTCTTGCTGGAATTTTGTTAAGACCAAAATGCGATCATGTCTATCTATATCTGAAAGAGAAATGAAAGTTGGCTTTAATATATGTGACCCTGCTTAGTGAAAGAAAAAATCGTGGTATGCCGAAGAAAGTAAAGGCTAATACTAGTTTAACTCTAATAAATGATTTCTTAAAAAATTTTTTTTGCATTCATTTTTAATACTGTCACTCTTTTATAAAATTTAAGAACATTGAGTTATAAATTTTTTTGAATGTTTAGTCTAGATTTTGTATTTTTCTAAACGATTCTATGACAACTCGACGCATGACAAGTCAATGCTAGACAACTTAATAAACTGACATTTTCTCAAATGAAATAAAGTTATAGTTTAATTTTTGTGATTATTGGGTAAAATTTGAGTTTGTAATAATTAAATTTGTATTTGTGGTAAAAATGCTTTTATCGTTTTGCATTAAATTTCCTTTTAGTCACAATTGCAACAAAACTTTATTTAATGCTGATACATTTAATATATAGCTATTTTGTAAATTTAAATAAGTACTCTGAGGTGAGATTTTACACCAATGATTAGACAGGTGTATGTACTCCAGACAGGCCTGGATTTACAAATAGGCACACTAGGCACATGCCTAGGGCGCAAAACATTAGCATGTAACCGATAAATAGAATTCAAATTTTTAAAAAAATTATTTTTCGTTTCTATAGGATTGAATATTTTAAAAATGAATGTATAGAAAATGTTTATATAATGTCAATTCTTCATTTTAAACAGCTCTTACAGAAAAGTGATATATCTGAATATGAAAGAAGCATCGCAAATCAGTACAATTTTTTATTTATAAAAAAATATAATAACGTTTTTCGAAATTTGGAAATCATCTTCAGAATTTATCAGTCACTAGCAGTAACAAATTGTTCTGCTGAAAGATCCTTTTCTTGTTTAAATAGAATAAAAGCTATCTTCGTTCACAAACGAAAGAAACAAAATTAAATGACATTTCGATTATGCACATTGAACACGAAGTTTTTGAGAAAATTGAGTTTGAAGAGATAAATAATACATTTGTAAATCAAAAAATTAGAAAGAAAATATAAATAAATTAAAATCATTAAATAATACAATGTTCTTTTTATTTTAATTCAAATTACACTAAAGTTATTATAAAGTGCCTAGGGGCGGCACATTCTATAAATGCATATTAAGTAAGACTTTTCCGTGACCCCCTTTTTTATACCCCGATAAAAAAATTTAATTTTTTTGTTTTAATCCACGTAATTTTTTATTTATTTACACATCTTCCTACTTCACTTATATTTTTCCCTACATCTTATCCTCGCCCTTTTTTGTCAAATGCCTACTATTTCATGCCTTTAATAGATCACCTATCAATATTTATAAATTTACCTGCTACCAACTTAAAAAAATCTCAACATCTCAACATGCTTTGTAATAATGTACAAACTTCAACATAAATTGTTTCGGGTACAAATGGGTTAATATAAGCCAATTCTGCCTCTCGTACCAAGATGTTTATGGAGAAGAAATATAGTATTTTACGACGAATGCCCAAAAATTACTGCCAATTAGAATTTTCAATTTTGTTTGTTTGTATTTGCAAGAAATTCAAATGTGAAATTTATTCTGCTGCATGGGAAATTTAGATTAATTTCAATTTCTGGCAAGCTGGTGATTATTATTGCATCCGTATTTCACTTAATTAATTGAAAATATTTCATTTTTATAAATATTTGTTAGAATTTTATTTTTTGAGTTAATTTTTAATTTTTTTTTCATCACACTTCAATTAATTTAAATATAATTAAAATTTATTTTTATTTATTTACTATTTATAAACATGAGTAGTATAATTTTAAAAGGATTTCTTAGTTAGAAAATTATTATAAATATTGAAAATACCGTTGACAAGTATTCTCAGACAGAAGATGACAAAATGTGAGTCCATTTAAACAATATATATGATTAATTAAACAAATATTAATCATAATACCCCATCTTCCTAAAAGGATCTCGAAGTAAGTCGATAGTTTTAAAGTTTAAGTGTCATCATAACATATATATATATATATATATCAAAATGTAAATATAACGTTTATGTAAATGTCCCAAGTATAAGAAAAGGATAAAAATTTTTGTTTATTCACTTTACTTTTTTTCTTAAAATGCAAGGCTCTTTCAAACATATTCCATATTCCTATAAGACTAGGAAATATCAAATATTCATTCATCTGTAGTCAAATGGCATATTCGGTGTTTAAAACATTTTTTGAGGAAACTACCAAGACGTTTTTTTGCATATAAGTTTTTTTTGTTTTTGTCAGTATTTCATCTTTAATCAATGTTTGCGTTCACGTGTTAAGTGAGCAAAGACGTGATTTTTCTGTTGACATTTTTTAAAACAAGAAATTACATAATCAAGGTAATATTGCACCCAAACTATTTAAAAACATTCAAAATACAAGTATATACAGTATTTTGCACAATAATTTTCATATCCAATGATCTTATCAACCAAGTTTTATATATTACACGTTCACAATAATTAGTATAAAATTTTAATAAAATTTTATAATAGGAGATATCTTTTTCACTCATAGAGCCCTTTTTGTGTTGTCTTAAATTGGTCCATTTCATCCATAAAGCCCTTATTGCGTTCGCTAATATTGGTCAATTCCTTTGGTTGACAATGTTCAATAACTAGAGAACAAAAATGTCGGGAAGTCTTTTCAATGTATGTGGCATTGCAATCATTACATATAAATTGATAAACGAGATCCAAACACAATCCCGCTAAAGTTTTATTTGCGGTAGGTAAATAGAATTAATAGTGTGTATAAAAGAGATAAGCCTAAATATGTGTTGATATTACTATACTTGAAAAGTTTTAAAGATTATAAGGAAAAGGTAAGCAAGCAGTCAGGAAATATCGTTTCTTATTCATTTATAGTACACAATATGTTTATTAATAAGTTTTAATAATTATTGAGAACGTGTAGTATATAAAGTTTTGTTGATAAGATTATTGAATCTGAAAATCAATGTGCAAAATGCTGCAAACACTTGTGTTTTGAATGTTTTGAAATAGTTTGGGTGGTAAATTGATGTGGATTGTTATTGTTTTCAAATGTGTTAAATTACTAAGTTAATTAACACTGTATTTATTATAAAACTTTTGACTATGAATTAGTAAAGATATAAAAAAACATCGATATCTTTACTGATTCATAGTCAAAAATTTTCTAATACATGCAATGTCAATTGAAAAGAAATTAGAGGTGAAAATCGAAAAAGTTTTTATAATAAGTTAATTAAGTTTGAATGTCACTTTTGAATTTTTTTGAAATTTATAAATTGTTAAAATTAAAAATTAATTGATTAATTGATAAAAACAAATCAATTTAATTAATAAATAAAGTCCCCGGAGCTTCACAGACATGGTTGCAGCCTGTAAGGCTAAAATAAAATAAATTCATTTATTTATAATATTTTCTACTCCTCGTAGNTTTTATAAATATTTGTTAGAATTTTATTTTTTGAGTTAATTTTTAATTTTTTTTTCATCACACTTCAATTAATTTAAATATAATTAAAATTTATTTTTATTTATTTACTATTTATAAACATGAGTAGTATAATTTTAAAAGGATTTCTTAGTTAGAAAATTATTATAAATATTGAAAATACCGTTGACAAGTATTCTCAGACAGAAGATGACAAAATGTGAGTCCATTTAAACAATATATATGATTAATTAAACAAATATTAATCATAATACCCCATCTTCCTAAAAGGATCTCGAAGTAAGTCGATAGTTTTAAAGTTTAAGTGTCATCATAACATATATATATATATATATATCAAAATGTAAATATAACGTTTATGTAAATGTCCCAAGTATAAGAAAAGGATAAAAATTTTTGTTTATTCACTTTACTTTTTTTCTTAAAATGCAAGGCTCTTTCAAACATATTCCATATTCCTATAAGACTAGGAAATATCAAATATTCATTCATCTGTAGTCAAATGGCATATTCGGTGTTTAAAACATTTTTTGAGGAAACTACCAAGACGTTTTTTTGCATATAAGTTTTTTTTGTTTTTGTCAGTATTTCATCTTTAATCAATGTTTGCGTTCACGTGTTAAGTGAGCAAAGACGTGATTTTTCTGTTGACATTTTTTAAAACAAGAAATTACATAATCAAGGTAATATTGCACCCAAACTATTTAAAAACATTCAAAATACAAGTATATACAGTATTTTGCACAATAATTTTCATATCCAATGATCTTATCAACCAAGTTTTATATATTACACGTTCACAATAATTAGTATAAAATTTTAATAAAATTTTATAATAGGAGATATCTTTTTCACTCATAGAGCCCTTTTTGTGTTGTCTTAAATTGGTCCATTTCATCCATAAAGCCCTTATTGCGTTCGCTAATATTGGTCAATTCCTTTGGTTGACAATGTTCAATAACTAGAGAACAAAAATGTCGGGAAGTCTTTTCAATGTATGTGGCATTGCAATCATTACATATAAATTGATAAACGAGATCCAAACACAATCCCGCTAAAGTTTTATTTGCGGTAGGTAAATAGAATTAATAGTGTGTATAAAAGAGATAAGCCTAAATATGTGTTGATATTACTATACTTGAAAAGTTTTAAAGATTATAAGGAAAAGGTAAGCAAGCAGTCAGGAAATATCGTTTCTTATTCATTTATAGTACACAATATGTTTATTAATAAGTTTTAATAATTATTGAGAACGTGTAGTATATAAAGTTTTGTTGATAAGATTATTGAATCTGAAAATCAATGTGCAAAATGCTGCAAACACTTGTGTTTTGAATGTTTTGAAATAGTTTGGGTGGTAAATTGATGTGGATTGTTATTGTTTTCAAATGTGTTAAATTACTAAGTTAATTAACACTGTATTTATTATAAAACTTTTGACTATGAATTAGTAAAGATATAAAAAAACATCGATATCTTTACTGATTCATAGTCAAAAATTTTCTAATACATGCAATGTCAATTGAAAAGAAATTAGAGGTGAAAATCGAAAAAGTTTTTATAATAAGTTAATTAAGTTTGAATGTCACTTTTGAATTTTTTTGAAATTTATAAATTGTTAAAATTAAAAATTAATTGATTAATTGATAAAAACAAATCAATTTAATTAATAAATAAAGTCCCGGAGCTTCACAGACATGGTTGCAGCCTGTAAGGCTAAAATAAAATAAATTCATTTATTTATAATATTTTCTACTCCTCGTAGTCTAATAATTTAATTTGTGATTGAATGACAAGAAGGTACTATAAAAGGAGCGAATACCATAAACAAATTGCATAACAGTCGAAGGGAGAAAGTAGTCAAGAGATTAAATGAAAGCGAAGTTTATAAAAATGGTAGTCAGAAAATAACTTTTGTCAGAGGCTTAATTAGATTCGTTCAGCTTAATGTGGTTTTCATTTACCCCAAATATCAAGGGAAATCTTTTTATTATGCAATGTATTGTATTTTTTGGTGCAAATGAAATTTACTGTGTTGACTTTCTTATGCTGACCGAGAATGCGAGGATTTGAATCATAATCATTGTCCCACTGAATAGTAATATTAATTCAATATATTCACATTGTAATTTGTAATCTTCTTAAGAACATATTTCCATAAATGTTAAATATTTAAAATGGACATAATTTCTAGGTTTAGCTTTACTGATTGGAATTGTTCTATACGTTGGGAGCGTCAGTCAATCTTTTGACAGCAGCTCAAATTCTATTCATACGGAAAGCAAATACTTGTACGCATACGATGTCTCTTTCCATTTAACTGTAATCTCTTTCGTTTTAATGAAACTCTCCGGTATTGTTTCTCTCTATCATTACATTGCGATTTCTAAGCACAACCTAAGAATCCAAATGACATCTCAAACCAATCTCAGCAAAATTAAATGCTCGCATGTTATTTCATTTCCAAGCAATGGGGAAAGTTTAGCGAAAACAGAAAGCTGCGACTTTTCCGATAGAAAACCCATGCTAACGGGAAATTCCCTCAACAATTGCCCAGGAAACCAGTCACCAATATTTCGAACAAATACAAATATTTCTCACTTTTTATCGGCCTCAGATCACACTCTAACCACTGAGAATAAATATCTGAACATTGAATACGATGCCAGAATATATGAAGACAGTTGGGGAGCTTATGACAATGATCTAATAAATAAGGTGACCGATTTCTCCTGTCACCGACAAAATTCATCTCAATATTTCCACAATCACATCGAAAATCAGTTGAAAGAAAAATTAAAATTTTATCCGATAAAATGCTCAAATTCTCTATTTTCTTTATCTCAAAATGAAAACTGCGGCAAATTTGAGCATGTCTTTTATAATTTTCAGCCCACGAAAAGAAAAATAACTCTCGTTTAGTTTATGTATGAATATTACAAGAATATTGACATTAGATGATCTGTATTATTAGAGAAATTTTGAATTAATATATTACTATTTTTGTTGGCCCGAATTTGATGTCCTTTTGCGTTTTTCTCCGGGTGGAATGGCAACAAATGATAAACCAAATATCCAAGCCAAAATCATAGTCATATTCAAAATCCTGTTGATAACTTTCATAATTTGAAACTCTTTTAAAATAAATATAAAAAAGCTCCACTCAAACATTCGTTTTACAATATATTTCGACAGTTTTCCTGTCATCGTCAGATGTAATAGAATAACTATAGAAATTATAGATTTCATTGAAATGTTCATAAAATCTATAATTTATATAGTCATTCTATCTTACCTGACGATGACAGGTAAACTGTCGAAATATATGGTAAAACGAATGTTTGAGTTGCGCTTTCTTATAATTAAATCATTGCCGTGTATGTTTAATTATCTTGTAAAATAACATTAAATTTGTTAGCTTACCTTTTTGAGTTAACTATACATTTTAACATTAATTAAAATTTCGTGACATCAAAATGATTAACAAATAAAGTTTTGCCGAAATATTATTAATAACACGTGTAGAAAAAGAAAAATTCTACAAATATCATGATTATAAAATACAGTAAAACCTCTCTAAATCAGAAAGGTTTTACGGAACCAATTTCATACATTTTCAATTCAAAACCACTTTCTATATTGTTGAAAGTTATGGATATTGAAAGGGATATTGAAAATGAGTATCATAAAGTTCGATAATCAAGAAAAACAAACAACTTTGGATAATTTTATTAACACTCTCAGTGCCAAAGAAAAAACAGGTCTTTTTAACATTTTATTGTCAGACACATTAACCTGACAAGTTTATTTTAAAAAAAGTCTCTGTCAGACAAATCGACCTGATCAACCTTATGCAAATGAGCTTACCTATTATGAAAATCACAGTAAACTAAAATATTTCCGTATTTTCTCTTTCTTAGCTGTCAATGTAAAGGACTGTCAGTCAAAAATGACTGACATGCACTGAGAGTGTTAATAAAACAATTTAATTATTTTTTTTACTATAGTTTATACCTTCATTAAATCGGAAAAGTTTTACGGAACCAAAATTTCCGATTTAGAGAGATTTCACTGTACTTTTTAATGCGATACTTGTGACTGTTGTTGTTCACACAATTTCAATATTTGTGGTCGGATATTTGATAAAATCATTCTAGGTTCTTGTTCCAAAGAAAGTTTCTTTCTTGTTTCTTATTTTTAATATCCATGATTGCTGAAAATCCCCATTTCCATAGATACAAAGTAGAGAAAGGTAACAAAATATTTAAGGCAATTCTTGATATGCTTGGAAATTCAAATGAAGTTTTTTATCCAAAATATTGACACTTCTTTTTCTTTATTTATAAGTTTCTGTCATTTTTTATTTCTATTAGTTTTTGTTCTTTCAATAAAGTTAAAGATAGACTAAGATTGTTAGTTTTCTTATTAAATAAGAAAGGATTTTTTTTGTTGTTTTTGTTTTTAAATGGAGAAGCGTTGAAAATACCCTTTCAAAGAGATACATAGAAGAAAATGAAAACAAAACTCAAAAGGTAAGTATTGCAACATTTGAATATGATTTATACCTAGGACATTAGAATTGAGTCAGCGATTTTTCATGAAATAAGTTACGTGCCGAGACCTCGTTACATAGATCCAAAATTTCATCTCATACATTATTGGGAATGCTGGCTAAATCAACAAAAGTAGAGATTTGGTTTTATACAAGTACCGTATCTTCTTCTGTCAACTCAAAGAAATAACGCTGAAGTTAATTTTAAGGGATTTAAGAGGCCTCGTAATCAATTTTAAGTTGCCATTAATTCTCTACCATACTACAATTTCTCTCTTGATTTTTTTCTTTGCCTTTCCGGAGTTTAGATAAGAAATGGTATAAGATTACATTAAAACGTCCTTTTAATTTATTTTCTCTTTCCTTGGAGGCTCAGGTTAAGCTTATATTTCTGTTCGAATATGTCTGCTAGATACTGATATAATTAATAATTTCCTGAATCTCATGTCTTACTTAAATAAACATATTCGATGTATAAACCTTTGAACATGTGCTGTTGTTCTATGTTGACTTTTACTGTTGTGAATTTCTTCAAAGTGATTGTTTGGTAAAATGCTGAAAGATCGTTTATTTCTCGAAAAAGGTTTATAAAAAATCCCTGTAATACAATATTCCTAGCTTACTTGTGTAAATGTTACTATGATGACGTATGATTAACGTATGAAAGAACCAACTGTGATGACATGAATATTTTTATTGGTAGTCAAGAACCTAGAAAGAAGAATTGGAGAAAATTTTGTAAGTTGAGATAAACTGCCGATTTGTTTTTGACTACGTTACACATTGTCACCTTGACGATAAGGAAAGGTAGTCAGAGGGTTATTATTGAAAAATAAAATCAGGGGCAACTAGGACCAGAGAAACCTAATAAATTTATATTCCGGAACACTGTTCTCACTATCAAAGGCTCTAATTGCTTGATGATGATAATACCAAGAATGAAAGTGGCACATTTTATGTGTAAACGTAGAGTAAAACAAATATGGAGATGGAATTTGTAGATGATAACGAAAGAATATAAGGGTGTCAACACACACAAAGGAGCAAACCTGTCATTTCAATATTAAAAACAATCTATGATAATAAATAAAAATATTTCTATTATGGAAATAGACCAATTAAAATATATAAAACCTATGAAAAGAAAGAGACATATATAACTTCAAAGAACGCGTGTATGTAATATAAGTACCTTCATTCCCATAACTGAGGTTATCACATTTACATTAGAATTCGATATAATAAAATATTTTTCTTCATAAATGAAACCTTGGATACAATAAGGGTATCTAATGTATGAAATTCACTTAAACTTTTCCAAAGTGCATTTAAGTGCATAACCAATTCCTTGAGCGCTTAATAAAATCATAGAATGGAATGGTGATACCGAAACAGAGTTTATATATTTGATATTTCAATGTTTATAATCAACTATTCCTTCATTCCAACCGGAAGCAATTGTGTGGGAATCCTTTGTATATATTTTATAACTGATATTTAGATGAGATATTCAACTGTTATTTTAATGTACACTTAAAACATTTTTAATTTCAAATGTGAACATTTTAAACAAAATTATAACTTAATATAATATAATATTTATAAAATAATTTAATTTATTTAATACTCTATATTCTACTGACAAATTTATTGGTAAAATATTAAGTTAAATATTTTCTATTTCTCAACTTTACCTAGCATTTTATATAAATTAATAAATCTTTATCTTTTTCGTATTTTCATTTTCATTTCTAACCAATATTTTGTTTTCTTTCATCAAGGATTTTTCACACTTGAAAAGTTTTAAATTAAAAAAAAATCTCGTGTTGAACATAAAGCAAAACATTGAACTATGATCTGAAAGAAATGAAGATAAACGAAATAATATCAATGTGTAAAAAAAATAGAGAATACTAAATCATACATGTGAAATTCGTTTCCAGCAGGGCAACATAAACTATTTTGTTTTAGCTTGAACCTCACATGTTTCCAACACGATCAAATATTAATAAATAGCCGAAAAGACGTTATCTACCTTCCATATATAAATAAAATTATTTACCGTTTTATATTTACAAATGAATTGATACAAGATTCTGTAGCAGGAATTTATTTGAAATAAATACTCTAGTATAAAGAAAATCTAAATAAATAATCAGATGTCGTCAAATAAAACATTACTAGGTGAGATCAATATTAATAATGAAAATCACAGTTGATCAACCAATAATCAATCATTCTAATAATCAAAATAATAATAATAATAATAATAATAATAATAATAATAATGATAATAATGATAATGATAATAATAATTTCCAAAGCATTAATAAATCAGTACAGTGACAAATGGTCATATTGGCCATAGAGCAGGAAAACCTAATAAATATTACCACCACATTATATATTATCAATCACTCACGCTCACACATAAACACACACACACACACATATATATAATGATAATAATTCAAGCTATATTCGATGCCGCATGCTAAAACATTAAAATCATATACGGTATGAACTATAATCAAATTATAAAGTATAATTTTTACATTATTAAAAGTTATTGTTTCAATATTCAATTAGTTTTCAGTGTTTCTAAAATCAAATTTGTGTAATTGACAAGATTTATTGCTCCAGTAAATCCGATGGAGTTTCTGGTTGAATATGCTTTGAACCTTCCGCAATAGGTCTGATTGAATCGCTGTCCATTTGCAAATGTAAATTTTCTTCGTTGTGAGATGTCTCTGTCATTGGTTCATGAAATTCCTCTAATTTTTCTTGACTATTTGCTGATAGAATTGTTTCTGAATTAACTTCAATTTCCATTTGAATGGGTTCTTGGAATTCATCGAAATTACTAATTGGAACATTAGTTGATTCATTTTCTTGTTCGGTAGAATCACATTTAAGTAATGTTTCATTTTCATCACCTATATTACAAGGATGATATGAAGAAAAATAATTTCTTGATGATTTTTTAAATTTGAATAATTTTAAACCTTTTCATTGAATATATTTTCATAGAATATATTAAGCCTATGGTGAGAAAGATAATTATTTGCGGTTGTGGTCTATGTCTTAGGTGATAATATTTTATTTATTAATAGGTTATTATGTCACAGCAATAGTTATTATATAGCAATAGTTATATAATCTTTATTTGTTTTTATGTAATTTATGTATTTTAGACTTTTACAAAAATTCCATAAGTTAGTGATCTTGAAAAAACACGTTTTTTAATGCATCAAAATTAATCTCAATTTACCTTCAATAACAGTTATTTTTCAAGAATTATTATCATTTTCCATTGAACGTTACAAGATATGTTCTATGGTGCCATTTTGTTGTACCAATGGCTTATGCTCTATCTAAGATCCTCATGTAAAATATTGATTTCTTCTCATCATCACATATGATTCTGTTTAAATTTCTTAACTGACATAAATCGTATTTTCACGATTAGACCGCGAAAACCCGTTAAACCCGTTTTTTACTGTCCTTCGTTTAAAATTAATGGGCTATACTGGTCGAAAACTGACATAATGAAAACGTAGATATCTAAATGCTTCCATTGTTTCGATGATGGTACAGATGAAGATGACGAGTATTAGAATTATTAAACTTATACCTTAACTATTTTATCTATGAATATTATATTTCCGGTTGTGATGTGTTTATAAATTTAGGATATCTATTGAATTAGTAAAAATTATCTATTATTGAATAGGTGATAATATCGCCGCGGTATCTTCATGAAAATATGGCATATATACTTTAAAAATCCAAATTTTTTAGCATGGTGTCACAAAGAATTGAACACAAGCTCCAAAATAAGAATAAAATTTCACCCTTTTTCTAAGACGTTTCACAAAAGAAACCGGAGGCGCTACATACTACAAAAAGCTAAATGCGATGATGCCAGTAATGGATGGCTTTTCGAAAAAGTGTAGTAGTCGTTTATGACAGAAGGAATAAACTTATCTTGAAAATGTAGATATATTATTCGAAAATAACTATTTTATGTTTAAAGATAGTAAAGAATTAAATTACGAGTTCAGTATAATTATCATATAGTATTGTGATATAAATTAAATTTGCTGTTTCTTATTTACATTTTGTATATTTTAATAAATTGTGTTTTGCTTAATTTACTTTAAAAATGACTGAAAATAATAAGTAATATCGGATCAAGTCGAGTTCAGTCATATAATTTTCATCTGTGAAGGTCTCTATTTAATCTCTATATTATTTTTTCTATAACACATCAAGCGTAAATTTTTCTATTCAAATTTATTAAATATAAGTTATTTCTTACATTTTGTAAAAAATGTTACACTAAACTGGTAACTTTGGATCCAAGAGTTAAATATTGTGCACGTCACTGTAATCATTATTATATTTTCTATTTAAAGGCAAATTAATATTTAATTTCAAAGTAATTTGATCGTTTATATTTGATTATTCTATTATTTATATTATTATTATTATAATTATTATTATTATTATTATTATTATTATTATTATTATTATTATTATTATTATTATTATTATTATTATTATTATTATTATTATTATTATTATTAAACAATTTTATTAATATTTTATTATAATATTAATAAAATTTTAATTATTACCACAATTTCCATCTGCTGTAATGGGCTCAATTGATTGTTGCAATTCATCGAAATGATTTATTAGGTCCAGGTCAATATCTGAAAATATAAACAGTTAATGTTGGCTACAAATTATTTTCAAATATAATCGTCTATAATTGACTCAATTAACGAAATATTTCAAAAGCTCACGATTATTGCTAGGCACATTTGTGATTTCTTTATGTTGAATTTCTTCGTGATCATCGAAATCGCTTGTAGTCATAGATTCACTTTCACGAACTATATCTGTGTCTGGAATATCAAATGGTTCCATTTTACCTTGGTCGGTGTTTATTGGCAATGTTTCTCCTTGATTTCTTTGTTCGTATTCATCCGACAGAACTTGAAATTCACTTTGACTATCAACGTCAAAAGATGCTTCAGTCGTGCCTTCTCTGCTCATTTGATGTTTTGCCTAAGTTTATAACTGATTAAATTATTGATATTTAAATTCTTAAAAAGTTGAAAATTCACTAAACTATCTTATATTCATTTCTTTGGATTCCTAAAATCAGTAAAGATTGTATAAAGGGTATTTTATTATTACTATTATTATTTTATTAATATTATTATTTTATTAATATTATTATTATTACTATTATTATTTTATTATTATTATTATTATCATTATTAATATTATTATTATTATTATTATTATTATTATTATTATTATTATTATTATTATTATTATTATTATTATTATTATTATTATTATTATTATTATTATTATTATTATTACTCTGCATTTTATAACAAAATTTTAATGAAAAATAAATATCAGTAAATGTGGGATCCTATTATTAAGACGTATGTCCAGTCCGACTGAATCTGTCATTTGCCTGGACACAATCTAAATGATGCAGATGCGAATTTCAGTGAAACAATTAAATGATTCATGATTATAATATTTGCGCGTTAATAGTATTATTAATAATAATTGTTATAAAAACAATCGTTCAAATCCAAAAATTTACAAAGTTTTATTATAATGATGAATTTTATAAAACACTGATTTAAAACGCGAGAATGTAAAATTTCAAAATTTTAATGAAAACGCCCATGATTCTTAATACTTTGTCCTCGGTGATCGTTTGTTATTATAGAAGTTTTTATTCTAAGCTAATAGATGTAAGATGTGATGACTATCATTGTTACGGAAATAATGTACAAGCATTATGATTTTTATTCTGTATCTATGTTTATGTTATTATTGCCTATTAGTCGCCGGTCGAGATAACATAGGAAATTAGATAGCGACCTAAAAATTATTAATTATTATTAGGTGATTCATATTCATATTGTATAATTAAGGTGAATTCTGAGTAAACTATTTACTTCACATTCCTTATTGCTAATAACTTTAAGTAAATTTGAAAATCTCAAATATTCAGTGATAATTCAATATTCTTGTTTAATAAAATCTTATATTGTTCCTGATTAATCTAGTGCTATGTTCCGTTCCTTCTATTCAATATCAGATAAAACCGAAAACACCAATAAGGATAACATTCAATGCTTCAAACCAGTGGGGATTTTATAAATGCAGTCCATCAAAATTTGCCACTTACCAAGAATGCCACATGGAACTAAAAGGATGATTTTATGAAATTCAGTAGTAAAGCCAATTTATAAGTATTCAATTTTAATTAACATCTCAAAATTAAAACTATTTTGTTAAGACAAGAGTTTTATTAAAATTTTAAAATTTAAAAAAACATTTCTTGTTTACAATTGCGTAATTGGTTTATTTCCGGTAAATATTTGATTAGTAAACAAACCAATGATTGTGCAATTTTTCAGAGAAAAACTGGGATAATTATTTTTGTTAAAATAATGTATTAAATTTGAAATGTTTATTCAAAACTGAATTTTGATCCTTTACATCAAAAGTTCCCAAAACTATTTCCCATTCTATGTATCATTTATAATTTTCTTCACTTCTTATATATAAAACTATTGGTTAGTTTATATTGTAAATACCTTAAAATTAAATAGCCTTCTGGTATACATTGTTACCAGGTTCTGAAACATAGTTTTATATAATCAGGTAATATAGAATAAATTTAATCTATTTTTATAAATATTTGTCTGAGACCATAATTAAATACAAAATAATATTTACAAGATTTATAAAACGCGATTAACTCCCTAGGATAATTATTTCCATGGCTTAATTTTTGAATAGAACTGAAACACGTAAAAGTATAATACTAATATATATATATATATATATATATATATATATATATATATATATATATATATATATATCGTCGTTTTAAAAATATTTTATTATTTTCTTTTAATAAAATAGAAAATTTAATTAAAAAAATTAACTTTAATTTAAAGTAAATTATTTAGTATTAACAAATTTTGTTACTTACAACTTTTATAATTTATATTTAATAGATAAAATAATACTACTAATTATACAATTTAATGCAGATTTTTTTAGAATCAAATGTCAGATTAATAAAAATAAAAAACAACCCAAAATCCCATGTTTATTGATTATAATTTCAAAATTCTTTTCTAAGAAAGATTTTCCTTATTTTTTTCATTTTTTTTCAATTTCAGTAATCATCTTTTCTTTAAAGACTATTGATCAACGTTTTGTGCTAAATATAAAGAGAAATAAAGATCAATAATCCATAAAAATGAAGATAAAGGAAATTGAAAAAAGATCAATGATGAAGAAAATAAAAAATTTCATGGAAGGAGAAATTTAATAAAATATAAAAATATAAATTTCAGTGTTAAAAAGAAATTGAGCAATTTCTTTTGTAAATAGGTATATTCATATTATTTTATACGAGATATTTAAAGATTTCCGTTTGAATAAATTTAAAAATATGAATAAGTTCTAGAAGCCCACTTTTATGTGTTTTGCAGTTATAGATTATATAAAATAAAAAGTTTGCTATGCCCAAATGGTTTCGTCCCACTTTCAAAATAAACGGTTTTAATTTAAATCAAAATCTGTGGGTAATTTCTTGTAAGAAAACAATTGGTCAAATACAGCTTTCACTCTGTATAGAAATTGTAAAATAGCATAAATTAAAATTTGATCTGTATTAATAAACATTTAATTTTAAACATAAAGTTATTGCATAATTGCTCTAAGATCCAATATATAAAGACAATTACAATACAATTTAATAAATTTACTCTGTTTTGTTCTTCTTCTTCAGTTACACGTTGGAAATTTTTCATGCATGATTTGACAACATCTTCTCTTCCGATTCTTCTCAAAGCTCTATCTAATTCATTTCCAGTTGCAATGTGTTTGTTATCTTCACTCCAAGATATCAATAGATTCAATGATTTTTCCTCTTCGTTGATGTGTTCGCTTTGTAACTTATTGATAAAGTTATTCGTCATTCCTAATTCCTTGGCAAGACTAGGCCAGTCACTACCTACTTCTTGAGCTACTTCATGTAGGTCTAAATCTGACTTTGCGATAGTATCGCTGGAATTGCCTAAATTATTGAAAAGAAATAATATTATAACATGGACAATAAACATTTTATTTTACTAATATTAATCCAATCCTTTTGGGCTTCCTCACTTAATGGTCGACCTTTGGAATCATGCTCTATTTTTCCATTGTGAGAAAATCCTTCCGAAATGTGAGTCATATGGTCACAAGAATGGCTTAAATTATTTAATTTTATTTCCAGTGTACACATTGGCTTTTGTGGAACAGATTGACCAGAATATTCAACACCGGCATACCCTATAATTTTATAAAATATTAAAAAAATCAAGTAGATTAAACTTTGTGGATAGAAGAAACCTTTTAAGACTTAAATTGCAAATAAATAATGTTGCTTGTAGGTAAATGTAAGTATGCAAGCTAAAGAAAGACGATATTGGTTATTTTTGCAAAGATTTTAAACTGTAAAGAATATCATGTGCAAACCATGAAGATAAAAATTACTAATATTATAGTAGAAACTAGAAATTGACGTTGAAATCATGGTTTCATAAAATATAAATTTGTTATTTTACATAAACGTTTACTGCACTATTTTTTTTTGAAAACAGTTTCACGAGCTAGAAACACATGAGCGACAGGCCAAATTTGGATTGTGAGTCAAGATTTTGATACTCTATTTCTTCACATGAACAAAATCATCAATTCAGACATGTTATTTTATAGGAAATGGTTTTCAGTGGTGTTTGGTGTACTCTGACAAACAGAAAAAATCAAGTACAAAAATTTATCAGAAGTGCCAAAATTTAGTAAGTCCTAAGGAAATGTACGTCATCAAAACAGTGTCAGACTGCCCACTTCCTTGTAGACAGAGGAGTAATTAGTAAAGCTCAGCTGAGAAGTTTGGCAAAATTAACTATATTTCCATTTGTTTCGGTCTCTGCAAAATTTATTGAATTGATAGACATTCAACTCTGATAAGAATGTCAAGATTTAGCTGGTGATTTATTAAAGCCCGTAATATTTTCAAAGCGAATTTCTTTTTTTGTTCAAGTTATTCTCAATTCATACAAAATATGTATCCAGATTGCACTGATTGATTTGTTTCAATCATTTATAGAGAATATATAGTAAATATAATATAAACTTATTACTGTGTATTTGTATCTTAATTTAATTGAAAATCTTAATAAAATGCATGAAATTAATTACAATAATACTAAGGGACTTGAGATAAACAATTAAATTGACATATGTTTAGTAATTTTATTTTAATGCTTTTAATAAACTATTTAAATAAATTAATCAAATTGTTAGAGATAAATATTTGCAATATGTTTGCTAATAATTGTGGGGAAATGTAACAGTAAATGAATTTAAAGACGCCAAAACTTGGATGTGTCAAACTTATATTTGCTTTAATGTAAAGTGACCACATCCTTTCTAGTGTTTTCCTGGAACTTAAATTTAATTTTTAATTATATGCATAAATTTATGTATTTACAAATACAGTCAACTCTCCTATAACGCGGTACTCTCAGAACGCGATTTCCATATAACGCGGAGCTGAAATTGCGACAGCCCTCCTACAACGCGGTTTTCGTTCAACAGCATCCTATAAGTTCTTTCCGCGCAGCCTATGAATGACTTTAGTAACTAGATATTGTAAGAGATTTTAATATAAGTTTTATTTTCGACGCAAAAGCACTGCCGAGATACATAAACAATGTGTTTATATAAACATGCCAGCTTATTTCATAGCCGTCTACGACATCGGTTTCAGTTATCTCAGAGCTCTTTCACAGTACATACGTTTTGTTGGTGACCAAATCTTTCTAAATATTTTTCTGCACCTTCCGTTCGCTCAGCTTTTTGCTGCTTAATTTGTGGTTTATAATTGGACAACATTACACAATACTGTAAGGATTATTCTTAATTTGTTCTAATATATTAATAATAAAGTAATTAATTTTACTAAAATAATTAATTACCCTAGAATTGCATCATGTCAAACCCAAAAGAAACAAGGAAAGGATTAAAAAGAAAGTTTATCGCTTGAAAATAAAATCCAAATTTAAAATCGTTTAGAAGGCGGGGAAAAGATATAGTCTGTTGCAAAATCAACAAATTTGAATGAATCTACAATTCGAACCTTAAAGAAAAATGCAGAGAATATAAGGCAAACTGTGGCAAATGGCTGTCCTTTAGGTGCGAAACGTGTTACTCGCACACAAAATTCTAATATGGTTAAAATGGAACGGGCGTTAATGATCTGGTTGGAAGACTGTATAGCTAGAAAGACTCCTATCAGTGGGAATCTTATCAAGCAGAAAGCCCTTAAAATCTACGAACATTTAAGGAATATTAGGCATTCTTATAAAGGGCTAGAAAATCATTAGTTTGTAGCGAGTAAAGGATGGTTTGAAAAACTAAAAAAAGGGTATACGTTGCACAATATTGAGTTTCAAGGAGAACAGGCCTCAGCGGATGCTGAGGCTACCGAAAATTATAAGCCAAGTCTCGATTTACAAGATGTGAAAAAATGGCTAAATTTGGCTAAAGAAAATAGAACTTCATTTCATTCAAACTGATCGTTCAACGGCGCGCAGCGCAAAGTTTAAAAGAGAGTTAAGAAATTGCTTAGCTCCCTATAAAGATGTTTTAGTGGAGTTAGAAAAAAAAGCTACAATCGAAAACCAATGTGAAGATGAACTAAGTGATGAAATATTTTGACCATTTAAAGAAGACGAGTTAGGTGACTCATATCTGACAGCGAGGATGAGTGTTGAAAGATTACATAATTTTACAAAAGTCTTCATTGTTTTTATTTACAGTCTTTTAGTTTAGTTCTTGTTTCATTTTTTTATCAATCCTTATATGAACTCTTCAATTCAATTCAATAAAAATAATTTATAATTTATCTTGTCTTTTATATTTATTGGTCTCCATATAACGCTGTACAAATGATGTGATTTGTACTAATTTCGAGTTTCTTACAGCGTGTTTTCCATAAAACGCGGTACGCACTCACCGCGTTATAGGAGGGTCGACTGTATTGTACATCTGTATAAAATGCAGGTATAATTTTAATCAGCAAATTATTATTATAATGGTTAATTTTAATTATATAAAATACACAATAAATACACTTAATTCCTATTTTTATATTATTATTATTATTATTATTATTAATATTATTATTATTATTATTATTATTATTATTATTATTATTATTATTATTATTATTATTATTATTATTATTATTATTATTATTATTATTATTATTATTATTATTATTATTATTATTATTATTATTATTATTAGTTAAGTAAAATATATTTCGAAAAATTGAGTCAAACTATAAAAAATAAACTGTAATAAATTTAAAATGCAAATATAATCATTTCCGATATAAAATAAAGCATTTAACTTATTTTAAAAAATATTGTAAAATGCTCCTATAGTCACAATGACAACAATTCCAATGTTGTTAGGAAAATTCTAATATGAAATATAATAATTCAGTTTCTGATGAATAACTAGTTTTATGTCTGAAGTGTTTTCGTTGGCAGCATGGATTCGGCCTCGTTTAATTTTCCCTTGAATATTATAAATAATTTATTTAAATAATTTATTTCTAATTGTAAGCAACAGAAGGTCTTACAAATCGATCAGCACTTCTTTCAATGTGACAGAATTATGTTCACTTGAAATTATATTATAATAAATTAAAATGGAATCCTAAATTTTATTTTCAATGTCTTTATTGTTTCAGTTTAAAAAAATTCTTAAAAATCATATTAATTTTCACTAATATCAAATATGATAAAGGAGAAAGAAAATAATCTAAAGAAATAATGTTGGAGCAGCAGAAAAAAGTTCACAAAATAAGCAAATATATGCCGTATATCCATGTATCCTCTCAAATACAAAATGTGTGTTAGAAACTGATTTGGGTCATTTGATTAGGAACAATAATGCAGAATATTCAATTCTGTAATAGTTTTTACATTTACATTATTTGAATATTGCATTTTTAGAGCATCCAGTGGTGAACTTAATTAGTATTTTCTCTGAAATTATACAAGATACATAAAAAAATACATTACCATACTTATAAATTACTAGCTGTTGTATCCGGTTTCACCCGAGTTTACATTTATTATAAAAATTCATTTAAATTAATTTTTTGTTTAATGTTATTACGTTCCAGTATTAATTTTAAAACAGATTCAATTCCATGTTTAATTCACAATAAGGAAAGCTTTCAAAATAAATTTCAATTTGTAAAATCGTAAACGTACTCCAATTTAAATCGTAAAATAACTGGCAATATTTTTTCAATTGCAAACTGGTTCACTAATCAAATAAAATTCAAATTCTCCATGTTTGAATTGTGCTTTGAAAACTTTTGACTAAATTATATTACTTTCAACTGCAAGTAGCAAGCAAATTATTATTTATATGGTAAATTTCTGACCGGACAGACAAACAAAGGGGCGGTCACCTGGGGTTGAAACATACCCTATGACCTGTCCCGAGTCAAATGAGGGTCACATGCAAAATTTCAGCACCCTAGGTCCAACGGTTGGGAATTCTATGGGTAACAAACAAACAAACTTTCATCTTTATATATTAGACTCCTTATTTTGCCAAGTGATAAATAAATATAATTCACAAATTTATCTTAAATTCCAAATTACTTCTAAAACATAAAAAAGATCTTTACATGAATTGAAAGGCAAATATAACTGGACAATGGCCAATTTGTAGAATATTTAACTAGATAATCTAATATTTACTTCTAATTTATCCATCTTACCTATTCTTTTTAAAGTTCAAGAAAAAAAAATTTGGCTCAAATTGTACATTTTGATTATTTTTTTCAACTAAAATTCGACAATTTCAAGTATGATTGTTTTGGACTCGACAGAAAATCAAAGATTTCAACGAGTTTTTGCTAACAACAAATAGGTAGTTTCAGTAGTTTCATCTTAAAATGTTGAATTTTTTTAAAATTATTTATTTTCTGCATTTTTTGAAATGATTCATATTTTACAAGTTATTAAAATATTTTAATCTTTCCATATATTTAAGTAATATAAAATATATAAAGTTGCGTATAAAACTTAACGTTCTCGAAGTTGATGCTAACAAAAGAATGATAATGAAAATTACCTTGGCAATTTCTGGGATCTCTCATAAAAGCCACTTTTCCTAGTGAATTTTCTAAACTGGGATCCTTAAGTCTTGCAGGAAATGGCAATCTATTTTCTTTAAATGCATTAAAATGCAACCGAAGTTGATCTCCTAATTTGGTAACCGGTATAATGTTACCGGCAGTTTCCAACCAATTATCACGATCATCTAAGACTTCAACTTCTGGACTAGCTGCTTTTAATTCAAAGCCTTCTTGACATTCTAATGTCTGGAAGAAATACCAGATAAATTACTATGTATAAAAAATTATTAAATAAACGTTTCAACAATCACAAAACTAAAACATTAAATAAAACATTCTAATTTTTATGTAAGAAAATATTTTGTTCAGTTTAATTGAGACGGAACTTGTATTTGATAAATATCAAACTTAAAATTAATGCAAACTTATTTTATTTATTATAAAAAGAACCGTGTTATGAAATGTTTTAATTTTTATACTACTTCATTATGTAAAACATATAATTAAGGTAAAGTGCACAAAATGATGATTTGTCATTGTTATTTGTTTATATTTTTAATTATTGATTACATTACTAAACAAAACATAATAATTGTGTATTTTTCAATTATGCAGTACTACCGTAAAAGTCTAATTGAAAACATATTTTATAATAATAATAATAATAATAATAATAATAATAATAATAATAATAATAATAATAATAATAATAATAATAATAATAATAATAATAATAATAATAATAATAATAATAATAATAATAATAATAATAATAATAATAATAATAATAATAATAATAATATTAATAATAATAATAATAATAATAATAATAATAATAATAATAATAATAATAATAATAATAATAATAATAATAATAATAATAATAATAATAATAATATTAAATTAATTAAGGTATCTATTTAAAATTCAATAAATTTAAAGTATTTTAATATTTATACCTTATCGATTTTATCATCAGTGATGCAAAAGCAACGTAAGAGAACTTCTTCATATTCTGTGGTCTTGGCAAAAATGACAAATTTACCCATATATGGAACTAAGATGGCTTCTTTATACAATTTCCCTCCCATTTCAGCACATTCTGGTGCATTTTGACAATCCATTAGCCAAAATCTGAAAATAATACAAATAATAGTATCTATAAAAATGGTAATATTTATTAAAAATCTTGACAATGAATCAGTAAAGAAATCGATGTTTTTTTGATATTCACGAATTTTCGGCACTGCTTTTTCAAGTGATTTTGATATACATATATATATTCTTAAATTCAGTATATCGTTTCATTGAGTAAAAATAATTGTACGAAAAAACATTATTTAGAATATAGCCAATAAAATGTTTCCCGGTAGCAATTAAAAATATCCACTAAAGTGGGAACTAATTTACATATGTAAATGTATGGTTGGACATGTTTTAATAGCACAATTGATTTAATCAAAATCTATTTAATATTTTTATTTATTTTAAAACTTTACATGAATTTTAAATGTCGATTAAGTGTCTGAGTTCTTTCTGATCAGGTTGCTTTTGTCTTCAAATGACTCTTATGAATGTTCCTATTGACACTTTTTGGAAATATTATGAAAAGTTTATCGATTTATCTCATGTTTTTTGAATTTTAATAATAAATTGATACATTGTAACGGATAAAGAGCGCTGCTAACCACAATAACGTTAACAATTTATTTCTGGGTTTTTTTATCGATAATACTATAATACTTCCGTTGTTTCAAGGTTACGTTATTCATAAATTTTCGTGTTTTCAGAGTTGCCTTATTAATGTTTCTATTTCCAATTTATTTCAGTAAGTCAAATTTTTATGTAAAGTATTAAAGAAAATAACTTATTAACTTTAAATAAATTTATTTTGTAGTTTAGAACTAAAATTAGAACTTTAAATAATATAAATAAAAGCTTGGTTGTTTTTGTTATATGTATTTTATTATTTATAATAGTTTGCAAAGTTGTCAAATATAGCATTTTGGTGCAAATTAATAAAATACTTATACAAATATTTAGGAAAAATTATTTCAATTTGCGTCGTGTTTCTCTGGTCCCAACTAACGACGCAAATATTGGTGTATTTTACCAAGACCAGACAAATTCCACACAGCAACCTTGATAGTATTAGTGCTATATTTTAAGATATTCTAAGAACACTTTTATACTTTTAGTCTAGGTGTTTGTATTCTGATTATTTGAGACCAAATTGACGGACACTGGCGTGTTGTATTTTAGTAGAATTCTTTATATAGTTAATATGATACCTTCTGATAATTAAAGAATGCAAAATATTCATTATTTATATACATTGATAATAATAATAAACAAATTTCGATGAATGGTTAAAATTAAAATCTTTATTTTGTAATCAAATTTAACACTTTCACTGCAGGACTCTAACTGACCTATCACAACACCATGTTGACTATTGGTTGTGGTTTAAAAGTTGATTTCGAAGACTACCTGTCAAACATTAAATTCTCGATACGTGTCATACTCAATAACTGTTTTGCTAGATAAATAAAGCCTCAAAAAATGAATTATTAAATGTTTCATTAAAATTCGATAGCTGTCACTTCTTAATTTTAATGGGTTTTAAAAAATTTGATTCATTTCTTTAAGATACGTAAAGCACCTCACAGAGCTATGAAAAAGGGAAGGTAGAATTTACGGGTGAGAAATGTGCTTCACAGAGAAAGAATTTGAATAACCTGAGTGAACCAAATTTTGTATTTGAACTAGGGCTGTTTCAAATATTTGATTTGAGATACATATAGAATAAGAACTAAACATAATTCTAATGTATAAATTTAGATTTAACAATGATTCATTATGGTAAATATTCAGGTTTGCAAATGTAAACTCGTGGCGAACATTAGAAAATCAACCATTTATTATTACCTCGCACTGACAGTGGTAGTAAAGGAGACACACTGTTTGACTTGTGATAAAGGTGTTGATCCAGTTATGTCTTCCCATTGGGCAGGATTCGTGCCTCCACTTATACTACATAGTAATCGCAAATTTGTCAATTCTCCTTGATTAATCATTCCTTTGTTTGCCGCTTGAGGCAGTGGTATAGTTACTGTTATTGGCTTATGGAATTTACGCCTTCTTGGTTCAATGGTGACAATAGGAGAAACAGCTATTCTATTTCCCAGTAATTTTGCTACCAACTCAGGATCAATAGAATGTGCCTAACATATTTATAATAGGTATGTCCATAATAATTCACTTTACTTGTAGGCCAACTTTTATCCTTTTTTGCAATGCCCCTTCTGGAAATACAGCTTGTACTTGAGATAATACTGATGAACTTATCACTCCTCCATCAGCTCCAATCATTGATATTTCTTGTCGAAGACGAGTAACAATTGCAAAATACATTGGAAATTCATTTGTTAATATCCGTACTATCCGTTTCTCTCTCAAACTTTCACTTGTTTCGAAATTATCACCTAAAGCATATTAATAGAAATAAACTATTGATAAAATTGTGTTAAATATCCTTTTCTCTCCTATTTCAATTTCGTGTAATAAGCTCAGTAACATTTTCAAAGTAAGAAAACCGCATATTTTACTCAGATTTATATTTAAATTGAACTAGATTAAAGTAAATTTACCAAAAGAAGTTCCTAAAGCATCCATGACAGCTTGATCACTAGTTTCCAAAGAATGTTCTTTCCATGCTTCTCCATTATCACAACGTAAAATAACTATCTCTCTGTCTCGACCTCTCAAAGAAGCAAAATGTGGAACTTCAATAAGTACAGGACTATTAAATTTACATGGATGAGGTCCCATTTCTAAAATTCTAAAATATGATTGTACAATTTTTGTTTAATTTCTTCATGACATAAACCTGCATGCTAAGCCTTCTCCGTCATTTAGTTGAGGAGGATGTGGAACTCTATCGGTTTTTATCATTCGACATGTAACTCGAGTTGGTGCACTAGCCGCACTTGGAGGAACCAAAATTCGTAAACCAACATGACGACTTCCTCTCATTGATCCCCCTCTAGCATCCACCAAAAACGATACTAAAAACCTTAATAAGAAAGTTCAGAAATAATTTCGAAAACATTAAATAGTAAAAGAATTTTTAGAAAACAATAAAATCCACAATAATAACAATAATAATAATAATACCTTTCTACATGATAAATTCCATTTCCGATCATGTTCCAATTATTATTTTAATTAAATAAAAAATTTTTATAAAAATAACAAAAGCAAGTTTGAAAATCAAAATATGATTCAGCCAATCAGATCAATGTAAATTAATATTAAAATTTATACCAATACATACACAAATATACACACAAACAGACAATTTTGGGATATGTACATGTTAATGAATACGGTGTGCAGCTATTTAGGTAGAAAATGTTTGTGTGTGTGTATAAAGCATGTGCCTGTAATGTAAACGGCACGTTTATTATTTGTATTACGACTGCATGCAAAATTGCGAACGAAGAAATTTAATGATTTTAGATTACAGATTGTTATGAAGTGTTCTTTGTTGTCTTCAATACGATGGTAACTAACTGGATTTCCCAATGAATAATGGAATAGATTAAGCTGCAACATATGGGCAAGGTGAAACTTCAATTATGGTTATAATAATTCGAATGGTTAGTTTAAAGTGAAATACTGATCAATATGATCAATATATGCAAATGTAATATGATATTAATAGTGACAAATGAAGATCATTAACCCGGAAGTAACTGGCTTGCGAGTAATAGGAACATTATCTGGAGCGTAATCCCAATCTGCTACTGGCGATGATACTGCGTATTCATGACCTAGCTTTGTTTGTATTATATATTGATCCTAAAAAATATAAATAAAATTGTGATTGAATGTATAATTAAATTTCAAATATGGATCAAGCATTTAAACAAGAAATTTTATATTATATATACATTCTAAATGCTGTTCAATGAGGAGCTTAGGGTGTCCAAGCGTCTCGATTTTGGTGACGGTGCCTGGAAGTCTCAGAATTTATTTTTTCCGGAACTCTTTTGGCCCGATTTTCAAAAATCCATGATAATGTTACTTGGATTTTATACTATTTTATTATTATTCAGTTATTCCAACAGATGCCTAGTGTCAAATGAGGCAAAGGCATTTCTGGTGCAGTTACCAATGCTAAATTAAATATTAAAATACAAATGGGTACTCAGGTCTGATGATTCTGAAGGATAAATTTTATCAAAAAAGGTTGATACATTGGCAAGATGGAAAGCTCTTCCTCTGGGTTTCATCAGTACCAGACAGGATGGATACGCAAGTATTGAAAGTTACCTCAAATTGAAGAAACGCACCTGTAAGATTGTGATAGCAGGTTTATCAAAATTAATTGACTCCTATTTGATAGGGACGAACTCAGTTGAAGAACTAAATATAAGAACTAACATGAACTAACTCAAGAATATCTTACTATAAAGCATGATTTTCATTTTGATAAAACTCGAAATTTGCAAAGAAAGTTTCTTGAGCTCGAACACAAACGAGAGTCTTAGTTACGTAACCCCTCTAATTCTGTTTTAAATGCTGGTCAAGGAATAGAAAAAAAGGCAAGTTACCATTAGGTTAGAAGAATGTTTTCCTCTATTGTAGAATATTCTGACAAAAACAAAGGAGCTTTGACTAATAGCTATTTTAAATTATTGTTTTGAAACATAAAATAATTTCAATTTAAAAGTAAGTGAATGTGTGGCGATAGTGCTAATACAAAATTTGGTACAATTGCACGGAAAGGAACACGTAACGTAATAATAAAGAAAAAATAACATATAAGGTACCCACTGGGTCATATAATGTCTAACATTATCTTGCGATATTGAGACTATAATTGCCACCTCTCAATTTACACTGTCATAGTTGAAAGATAGAAAAACTCCTGATTTTATAGGAGCTCAATATTAAACCGTCTGTCACACTCTAAAATTCGCTTCCTGTCTTTATTTAAAGAGTGACTCAATGCTCTTTTTCATCGGAAGGTAAGTCTTCAAAATGCTTACAGTTTTTATAACATTTCTTTGAGAGATACTTATCATTGATCAATACACAGGCAGTTGGACGTTTTCAGAATGGAAATAATGGAAATGGACAGGAAAGAAACTGTATAGAAGTATTTACGATATTACAGAATATTATGAATGTTTTTTGTTGAGAGCAAACGTGAAGGTCTCAATTAAAATATAACTAAGTGAAACGCCGCCAATCGAGTTGTTTCAATTAGAAATAATAGTTATATACCAAATGTTATGGTTATTTGACAAACGGATGGCCTCTATTTTCAAAGGCTCCGTATTTTCACAGATGTCACTTAAAACAACACCCTATTGGAAGAATCTGTTGAAATTAGTAAAAATTTATTGTTAATCAATTAAATAAAGCAAAGAAAATATCAACTAAAAATAAAAAAAGACTGGAAAGAAATGAATTGCTATCAACTAGAGTAAAATTATCTCTTTCTAACATTCTGGTTATATGATTTATAATATAAATCATTGAAATTGGATAAACAAAAATCATCTCTGACAACCTTCATAAGGTTGAATTGATAAAGTAATCTTATCAATTTGTTGTTATAAGTGGAAAATTTGCCTAACCAAAGACTGCTGAATTTTCCACTTATTGCCATTTTGGTAGAATGAAAAACATTTTGAAAATTATTTTGAAGTGGAATAAATAATATATTTGTAAATAAATTATTCGCCAAAAAGAATAAACTTTATGGAATCCTTTCATAAATTATTTCAGATTCTTCTAACTCTCCGCCTGACTCTCTTTCTTTTTCTCTCGAAGAACCTTTAAGTATTTCAAACGAACTCAATAAAGCTATTAAAAAAGCATTTTTGCCGAGAATGCCAATTCGATGTGAGATGCTGTCAGCGAAAATTTTAAAAGAAATGGTGTTGTTTGAAAATGGAGGAACACGTGGTGATTTTTGCAAAGAGAATATGATTTTCTAATGATAATCAAACCAACCAGTATTGAGCCTGAACGTGCTTTTCTACAACTGTAAAACAAATTATAAAAAAAAAGAAGTCGTTTGGACGATGAAACTTTGGATGAGCTGTGCTTCCTCAAAATATATTTTAAAAATAATAAAAACTAATTACGTATTTTTATAATTTAATAATTAAGAATATTATTAATAATATAATAAAATCAATGAATTTAACGTATAATATTATAAAAACAATTAATTTCTTTATAATTTAATAAACTGTTTTTATAAACTTATTTTTGTATGTCGTGTTATTAATTTTGTTAAAATAATATGTTAATATCTTCCAAGAATTGGTATTTAAAAGTCCCGAGAATAGGTAAATGCAATCCCGAAATCTCCGGATTGAAAATATAGCCAGTGTTTGCCAACAATACTCTCATTAGTAAGAGTTATAAAGGCAGGAATAAATTTTTTTGTGGATCAATTTGTGTTGAAATTAAAAGTTCCAACTATTAAAACTTGTTATTCGAATATTGGAGTATGAAAAATTCGAATTTATAACTTATCGAAATTTGTCAACACGAAAAATATGTTGAATGTGTTGGGTTATTGGGTTGGTGATAAAATTTTAAATTTCTTAATCTGACTACAAGCGTGTCTTTCTGATCCATAAATAACACTTGATAACAGAAATCTTTATTGATAATCACAAATAACTTTCACTTTACATTGACAATCAATTCAACACTCTACCTGGTGACTATACTAAGCTTATTACAACACTCAGTGAGGAATACCACGTGTGTATAACACCGGGTTGAAAGATCACTAATTACTGATTGGTTTATCAACTGGGACTTTGAGCTGGTTGTTTGTCAACTAATTTTTTTCTTCAAATATTCTCCAATAATTATTCTTCACAATTATTTTCTTTACAATTATTTTTCACAAAACGTTTCTCCAATAACGTTTCGCCCGACGTTGTCTAATTTTGTTACTAATTTTGTCTCCAAAATTTGTCTGAATTTGTGTCCACCAATTCCCTTTATATAGATTGTTTTATTTGTGGCACTGGAGACAGATTTAGATTTTTCATTTTCCTCTATGTTCCCCGCTACGTCAGCCTTATCTCTGACAGATGTCGAGATATTTTCCTTTTTTGTTAAGCCACCTTCTCCCACCTTCTCCCACCTTCTCCCACCACGGCTTTTTCCCATATTTTGTTTTTCTGGAATTTGAAATTCCACCTTTATTTGTAATTCTTAATTAACAATGATCTTTGTTTTAATTTCTTATTTGTTTTCTTTTATTTGATGTATCTTTCTCATTTTTTATTTCTTTTTACTTCCGTTTTCTTTTCTCTGTTCCCATAGATCTTCATGACGATCTTCCCCCAGGTAATTTATTTATTTATTATGTTATTTATCATTTTGGTATCCTCAACAAATGAATATAGGAAAACATTACAGTCAATAACTATGTAACTTATTATATGGATTTGTGTAATTTGAGGAAAATACTGCAATTAAAAACACCAAACGTAAGTATACATAAAAATTTAATTTAAAATAGCAAATATAATTATTTCCAAAAGCAAAATGGAAAAAAATATTATTATAATTTTACGACAGAATTATTCTTTCATTTGAATATTTTACACAAATAAATCGATCTCTTGAGAATTATTTGAAAGATTGGAATGTTGATAAACGATAACAGAGAAAGATTAAAACAAACGAGGATTTAGTAATCCAAATCGAATTTAAATAAAAATTGCAATTAACGATGAAAATTTATCAGAAAAATATTTATTTGGTTTAAATGCTTACTTTAGTAAATGTTGAATCTTTCCAAAACTGATGGTGATCGTTAGAAAATGCTTCATGAATACTGTCTTCACCTAATTAAAAATACATTAAAATGTACTACTTATATTTATAAGTAGAAATATTTATAAGTAGATGATCATTTTAAATAACCTGAAATTGTTGAGTTTTTATCAGATTGGCTTTTTGGTAATGTTGAATATTTTGATTGAACTCCACTGTTGGTGTGATTAAATAAGTTATTACCTCCATGGACAACATTGGACATTGTATTACGTGAAAATAACGGAGAAGCGGGTATTGTCGTATAGTCAGGGTCGCCTTGATGACGAATTGTAATAATAGATAACGGATTATAAATTCCTACCATAATCATCTTCACTATCTGTTACAGGATTCTCTCCCATTACTTCTGGACGATCCAATTCCATTTTAAAAACTACTTCTTCCTCTTCTTCTTCCCATCGAGTTACACAAGTAACAACTTTTTTTAGTACTTCAAATATATTTAAATAATGTTGTCGACGGGCAACATGAGCTGCTGTCATATTTTGCTAAAAAGTATTTATCAATTTTTTCATTTATATTGAAGTTTAAATGAATTTCCCCCAATATTATTAGGCCGGGAATTTTAATAGTTTGTAAATTAATTATTTAAGTATTGTTTGAATGGGTTATTTCTCCACCAACGCAGTATTCCACTGAGGATAGGAAATGCTAATATTATATTGACAACAGACAATGAATACCAATATTAATTCGAATTTCTATAGACTTCCTAGCAATTATTTTCTATAACAAGCTGGTAATAATTTATATATATATATATATATATATATATATATATATATATATATATATATATATATATATATATAATAGAAACAAATTGAAATTTTTACTAGCTTGTTTAAATAATGAAATAATTGAAGATGAAGATGAAATACACAGGAATAACTACTCATCATTTCCGTACTCAAGTTCTTGATCATTGTTGATTACAGTTTATCGAAGCTGTTGACAGAAAAAGAAAATCAGCTGCTTTTTTACGAAAAGTCGAATACAGAAAATAGCAGTTTTTCTTCTGTTTTTCTGGTTTTTTGAAAAAATTAATCTATTTGATTCTGTATTTTGGTTTTTTAAAGTGAAAAAATTAGATAATATTTATTTACTACTATGTTAAAAAATTCCTCTTTATAGTGATTTTCCATGGGTGTTTTTTGTAAAAAATTAAATATTTAATAAAAAAAAATATTTATAATTAATTCCTATTTGAATTTAAAAAAATGTTTGTTCTGGCTTTTGAATTGGATTCAATGAAGGTGAATTCTCTTTCGGAAAGAGGCTTTTATTTGCTATCATATGGTTGTTCAAGAACAGCACTGTTTCTTGCTATTGTCCAAGCAGAAATTAGATTGCGCACATTTCATCCTTTGCGTCCGATTCTTTCTATATTTTGGTTCACAGGCACAATTGCATATGTGATAAGATTCTACAATGAAATTATCGAATATTCTAAAAAATCATCATCATATGACGTAATTGTCATTCAAATTCCCAGAACATTATTTATGCTGTTTTTACTGAATATTGTTATCGAAGGCTCTCCTAGTTATGACAAACTCACAACACTTAGAGAATTTATAATACATATTAAAAGGTAAGTAAACATTTTTTTAAATATTAGATTAAATTGATTAATTTAATGTGTACAATTAAAAAGTAGTGTATATGCGAAGAATGGTGTGTTTAGGTTCGTATTGCCATATTTGAAGTGTTACATGGAAAACTAATGTAAATGTAAAATAATGTTATAAAATAATGCGATTATACGTCTGAAATAGATGTGGAGCGGTTTCCTTGTTACACAAATTGTTACAATTATAGAGTTTTGATTACATTTTTTTGTTAGTTTAGAAATAAAAGGTTACTGAGAATGGTAATATTTAAATAACGTAATTTTTGTTTATTTCATTAATAAGGCATATGTAATTTTAATTGAAATAATTAAAAACAACTTAATGGAATTAAATAAAATTAAATATGCATGTTTGTTTAAACTGAAATATTTTAATTGTTTAATTTAAAATTAACCAATTATTTAGTTTGTTTTTAATTTTTTTATAACTTCGTTCGAATAAGCAATTTATAATCTATATTGTTTGTTTCATTTGTACCTAAGGATAACAGTGAACATGTGGTGTTTTTAAAAATTCATACTAAATAAAACTGAATTTGACGCATACTTAAAAGAAAATGATATTTTTATATGTCTATTTTGTTTTATTTATTAAAAAATTTGGATTTTAAATTTAAAAAATATTAAACTCAATTTGAGAATACTTGTTATGAGGAAGTTGATTTATTCTTAAAGATTTAATTAGAAATTTTGTTAAATTTTAAAAATATTTTTATTGAAAAATATTTTAAAAAGAAGATTGAAATTTAGCATTTTTAATAAATATTTTATTCGAAAAATATTTTAAAAGGAAAATTGAAATTGTTTAAATAAAAAAAATAAGAAAGACAAGTTTTTGAGTGTAAAAATTATTGAATAAAATTTATGGAATTATTTAGTGATTTGGAACCAGATATTAATGTTGAAACGGATGAGAATCCTAATACTTTTCAAAAAGATTTAAATTTATTTTATACATAATAGATGTAATACAGGCCATCGTAGGCCCTAGGTACTTTTGGAATTTGGATATCTGCATTGCAGCATTGGTAGCCTTGTAGGCCTCAAATTGATTAAATTTAATTCTGCATTAATTATTAGGTAATGACTAATGTAAATTGTAAAAACATTTACAGCATTTTTGACGACGTTGTTTTGAAACATAATTTATGAATGCACCTAGATTTTATTATTTTTAATCTCAATTCACTTTTTGTAACATTTTCTTTACTTTTCCCAATATTTCGCCTAGTTAAAATAAAAAATGATTTAGAATTTTTTAATGTTTTACCAATTAGTAATTTTTAATTAGTAATTACAAATATTAAACAATTAAATGATCAGTTAAGCCTTTTGCTGCGAATAATATATTTAATACAAATAAAAAAACTTTCGACTTTTTAATTTTTAATAATGACAGTTGTCACGACCAATGTTTAATACAAGAAATATCCTTGACTGCCAAACAAAGTGATGCAGATGTTATTAATGAAAAACCAGAACAGATCCATCAGGCTAAAGATAAACAGCTACAATTGGATGATCCAGATCCAGAACTATCAATCAACAAATACTTCAAAACGAGGAACAGCAATGAATGCAGAGTCAGTGATCCAGTGGAATGGGAAGTAAATGCAGATCTTATATGCTATTATTCAGAGAATATCCCTTCACAGAATTTAGAAAGTGATTTTCTTTTAAAGGTAGACAATTTGGAGACAAGATAAGATATGCACACAAGGAATATTTTTTTTCTGAGAAAAATTTACAAATGAATAAATTGTCAACAGAGATTGGCTTGTTTATTCTCCTTCAACAGGTAAAGTGTTTTGTTAAGTGTACAAGCTATTTGGTTGCAATTATGGTGAAGTTGATGAATATTCTAATCAATTTTAAACTGGTTTTGATGATTGGAAAAATGCAACTGCAAGGATTAATTCTCATGAGAAATCTAAAGCTAATATTGCTGCTCTATCAACGATGTTGCAAAGTCAGAAGTCCACCAGAATTGATGCAGAACTCCATAAAGAAATTGAGATATTGTTCAGATACTGGACTGAAGTTTTGAAAAGAATAGTTGGAGTTAAAAAATTTCTTGCTGAACGAGGATTAGCTTTCCGTGACGAGAGTGAAGTACATAACTGTCATAACAATGGAAATTATCTCATTGACCTTTTAGCTGAATTTGATCCTTGTCCAATGGAACACATTCGAACGTATGGAAATTCAGGAAAGAGAAATGTTTCCTATATGTCTTCAATTATAGTTCATTGATTTATTAGGCTCCAAAGTAATGATGCAGATAATTTCTGAAATAAAAATGCAAAATATTATGGAATTAACATAGATTCAACTCCAGAAATTCATCACATGGATCAACTTCAGCGTCGGATTTACCTATAGGCAGACTAGGCACTGCCTAGGGGCCCGCAGTATTGGGGGGCCCCAAAATCGAAATCATCTAAGGGGCCACAAAAAAAATATTTTTTTTAATGGATTTTTTATATACTAAAATATAAAAAATTAAAATACAATATAAAATACATGTATTATATAAAGAATTAAAAAAACATTGTACGTATTTTTTTATTTAAGGAAATTTTCTAAAATATCAACAATTTGGGGCCCCAATAATTTTAAAAGTTGTTATAGTTGAAAAAATATTTTGCAAAGTTTTGTAAAATTATATTTTTGACATGACATATGTATCTTATTTTTAAACGGAATTATTTAATAAATATATTTCAAAATATAAATAGGTAGTAAATAATTATTTCTTAAATACTTTTAGCAAATAAAATAACCTACATAATTTCCTTGAAATATACTAATTAATTTTGAGGGCCCCAAAAAGCTCCTTTGCCTAGGGCCAACAAATGCTTAAATCCGGCCCTGATCAACTTACACTGGTTATTCACTATGTCATCCCTAATTAAATGTTGTGGAGCAATTTCTCCAGTTTATTCTAATTGAACACCACGATGGAAATACTTGTATGATGTTGTAGTGAATGCTCTCAAACTTCATAGTATCTATTATACAAATTACTGGTCTCAATCATATGTTAATGATAGCAACATGAGTTGAATTCTGGTATACAAGCTAGATTTAGAGAGATTAAGAGCTTAGCAGAGTTGATACCATGCCTGCTCACACCTTAAAGCTGGTTGGTTCATCTGCGGTAGGATGTTGTTCAGCAGCAGTTAACTACTTTGGTATTGTTCAGTCAGTATATACATTCGTTTTGGCTTCACTACAGAGATGGTCAAAATTTAAAGAACGGATTAAAGATAAAGTAAAATCTTTTGTTCTACAAAGTCTTTCTGAAACAAGATGGTCAGCATGTAGTGATGCTACAAAAGCTTTTTATGCAGACTATTTCGATTACATCAACCACCAGCAGTTGTTCACGATGCAACATCGTTAATGAAAAATGTAGACCATTATGAGATTGCAATAATGTGTGTGATTTGGAAATATTTACTTCCACAAATTGATATAGTCAATAAAAATTTGGAGCAGTCTGGAATAGACTTGTGCACTAGTATCAAATTGTATGACAGTCTCACAAAACACTTTCATGATACACATAATAAATTTGAAGTGTTTGAAAATATGGCAAAAGATCTTACAAAGTCCGATTACAAAGAAGTACAAAGCGCAAACGAAAAGATTTCATGAAGTTAAGAATGACGATAATATTGATGATTCCAATTTAAATTTGAGTGATAGTGACCATCTCCGTATCTAGTCTTTCTACGTGATCATATACAGACTTATAATTGAGATGGGAAAACGGCGAGAAGCCTAAGCAGCATTACAATGTTAGTTCAGTTTTCATCTTGACAGATCTTTGTCATGTGATGAAATAGTTTCTAGAGCAAATGAATTAACCACTTAATGCACACATTTATTTTGAATTTTGTGTAATAATATAATAAAAATAATATAATAAAGAAAGTAATTCAAAAAAATTAAATAATTAAACAATTCAAACAACACGTTATAAACACGCTATATGTAAATATCATAAGTAAATATAATGTTCGCCCGTCTATGTCACGGGCGCGTACAAAATTGCCAGTAAGATGCGCCCGTCTATGTCACGGCACGTACATTAAGTGGTTAATTAAGATCTATTCATCAGATCTGTATTATAAGTTGATAAATCATTGAAATCCATACCTTATTTTTGAATATAAATAAATTAATAAAATAACTTATTAAAAAGCATATTTCACGGTTTAGAATTTTTAATTAATTATTTAACTGTGGGGAAATACGACAAAAGTATCAATTTTATTTGTTATAGGATATTAAAAAAATTAACCAATACTGCTTGGATTTTTAAATAAATATTTACATCTAATCTTAAATATGATTTTTTTTAGATTTTATCCCAAATTCAAAAATACCCAGAAGATGTAAATGATTATTAAATTGAGCAATACATATGGTTATGGAAAGTTGGTAATTTTTGAGTGGCATTACTTTTAAAATATATTTTGAAATTTTTTTATTCGAAAATTTTATACGCCAACATTCCTAAAAATTTGCAATATAGTTTTGGGGAAATCTGCGGTAGATATACCTAGTGGATTTCCGATTAAAAAATTGATAAAAAATACAATGGGGTGATTTTAATTTAGCGTCATCATATTAAGAAAGAACAATAAAAAATCAATCGTAAAATAATTTAATTAAAATTATATATAAATGATATTGAAGAAATATTTAATTATTGAATTGATAGATGTCTCTAGATGCCAAACTGATGGGAGAGCGCATATGGCAGGCGTGAGTAAGCAGATTCCTGCTGCCACCGATGATGAATCATTCTATAATTATAGATTTCTAGCAATAATATTTCTTGGAATGAAAAATTGTTTTTCCTGCTATAATATTTGCATTCATTCTTATTTAAGTTTCGATAGTATAATTTTAAGAAATAAAATTTAAAAAAATTAATCCATAAAATATAGTAATGCCTCAAACTGTAGAATTGCAGACTGCGATGTACAAATTAAGATTTTCTCTATTTTTTATAGGTTTTAAGGTTTTTAATAAAGTTAATTTTTATTGCCAATGAATTTATGTATGTATACAAAAAAATATCTTTACTAAAAACGTACAGAATCAGTTTGTTAGGAAATATTAAAATATTAATCCCTTACTCGTTGCGTTATATGCAATAAAGATCATTCTTAGGAGTGGAACATATCTTTTTATTTGTCAAAAGCTATATATAACAAATCCATAAAAATTCAAGCAATCGAACCAAGAATGAAAAATATAGTTGAAGATATTCAGCAACGGGAATTACACTAATTTTGAATATTACTCTATTATGTTGAAACATGAATTTAAATTTTAATAGTAAACTGATAGAAAAAAATTGATATTGCATACAAAATAATACTAATAAAGAATTGAAGGTTGCAAAAAAACTTTATGGTCATTAGTAGAGTTTGCTTTAGCGCCGCAACACTTCTTGTTATCTCACAAATATGTTGGACTCCGTATGTGTAGACCAATCAACCAATCACAATGCCGAATTCAGCGGACTCATTTCTGTGATTCATAACTGAGTGATATCGACTTGTCAAATCTTGACAGAAAATATTTTTCTTCTGAAAACAGAGGTTAGTTGTATGACTATTTCCCACTGCATGACTTTCTAATATGATCACAGACAATTTTTACAAAACGAACATCAAAGTCAAAAACAACATCGCATCTTTTTGAGTATGTCACAGTCTTTCTAAAAATAAGAAGTCGTGGTATAATTTGAAGAAATGCATTTTTCGAGACCGCCAATTCTTGGTTTTGTGACTTTCAAAATAAGACAGAAATAATTTCTGCCATCAATGACATGCAGTTATCGTGAAACTCTGTTAAAGGACGAATGGATGAAATTAATTCAGATTTAAAACAGCAATTGATGAAAGATCTTAAAGATCGTTCAGCCTTCTTTACAAGTAGATGAATCCACTGACGTCGTTGATGTGTCTCAGTTAATAATATTCATTAGAATAGTTTTTAAAGACTTCCACGAAAAAGGAACTTCTTACCATTATTCCTCTGAAAGGAACAACTCGAGGGGAGAACATTTTTTCTAGCTTTAAAAAGTTTGCGGATAGTATTCAGTTGTCAATTTTCAAGCTTGTATCAATAACGTCAGACGGAGCACCAGCAATGACAGGTCATCATAATGGTTTTATTGCTCTATATCGAAATGACGATGAATTTCCCGACTTCTGTCACATTATTGCATCGCACATCACTATGCATTATGTGGTAAAATTCTAAAAATGAAAGATATTATAGATATAACATTCAAAATTGCAAACTCAATTTGAGCAAAAAGTCTCCAGATGAGGCTTTTTAAGATCCAAGTAGAAGAAAGTGATAATGAGGGACCTACAGAACTACTTATGCATACCGATGTCGAGTAGTTAAGCAGGGGTAGATTAGTTCAGCGATTCCAAGATCTGATTAGCGAAATTAAGAAATTTCTTTTTTTCAGAGGTGATGAATATAGAATAATACTTGGCTATTAGACATAGCTTTTAGCAGACATCACATAAAAAAAATCACATTAAAAATTATCTAAGATCAAACGTGCAACAAGATAGGTTAGAGAGGATGGCTATGTTGTCAGTAGAGCAGGAGGTAACAAAACAGGTAAATTTTGATGATATTATCGAGGAATTATCAGTAAAAAAATTGTGCGAAATAAGAATAAAAAATATTAAGTTTATGTATGTATATTATTGAATATATTGAAGAAATAAATATTTCAGTAAATAAATTGATAAAATTATGTTCATTTATCATTTCTTCCTTTTTGGGAAGGAGCTCGCGTATAATATATTCCCGGGGCCCCACAAAACCTACAGCCGGCCTTGAAAAAGAGTGAAATATAATTTTTATGTGGTTTATAAATCCTCCTGTGTTCTAAAATCACTCTCCTGATTTCTACATAGGCCTACAATATGATAAAAGAAATTCCGCCTGTGACGCTAAAGTAGATCACTGTTTCCTTTCAATTTGAAAAGAAGATCTTAGGAAAATATTAGTTGGCACCACTGATATAATGTGTCACATAACAGAAATGTTCAAAAAAGGTTGAAAACTTACTGAGTTTCGAATATTAGGATCCGCCTTTTTGTCCAATAATGCAATAATGACTTGTAAATGGCCTTGTTGTGCCGCCAAATGTAACGAGGTTGATCCGAAATTTGTTTGTGCATTAATATTGCAATTATGTTTGATGAGGAAATAGATCATGTTTATCTATGCATTTTTCAATAAAGTTTTATTTCTCATGTATAGCTACCTGCCCAAAATGGCAAGCGGTGTGGAGTGGAGTGTATCCAGCCTTTGTTTTTGAATCAATTTCACACCCTGCCGCTAAAAGAACTTCTGCTACACTAACCTTGTCTTCTTGGGCCGCTAAATGCATACTGGATAACAAATTCTATAGTCTTTAAATGAACATTGAATTGCAAATTAATATCAAACCTTCGCCTTGGCATTGGCATCAGCTTCATTATCTATGAGGAACTTTGCCATTTTATCATGGCCTTCTTGACTACATAAGTGAAGAGGCGTAAAACCATTTCGAGATTCAGAATTCGGATTTGCTTGATTTTCAATTAACTTCTCAGCTATGTCTAATAGATTTTTTCTGGCAGCTATATGCAATGGAGTATATCCATTTTTTGAAGTTTTAAATGGTGATGCCTAGTGTAAATCATTGAACTATGTATAACTATTACAACTTACTTGAAATTCAATCAAAAGAACTGTCATTGGCATTGATGAATAATGAACAGCGAGGTGCAATGGTGTCAATCCATTACGCCCTTGTACATTTGAATCGGTTCCTAACTGTAGCAGTAATGTGGCGAGTGCTACTTTACCGTACTTAGCAGCAATATGCAATGCAGTAAATCCTTTCTAAAATTTACAAAATAAATAATACAAAAATAATTAAAATAATAAAATTAGCAAAGTTTATCGTGAACTTCAACTGTATAATTTGATGAAATTATTTTTAAATTAAAAGAAATATCAAAATTCCTAACACTTTTAAAGTTACGGAGCACCCAAATCATTAAAAAATCTGATTTGATAAAAAAATGTGCATGAACATTGGTTTGATTTATACAGGTTACAAAAAATATATTAAATAGTCAATGTTTCAAATTTGACGGGATATTTGTAACATTCTATTGGAGCACCGGTTGGGAATGCAGTTATATAAATAACTATAGTTACATGGTATAAGAGTATGAAACATTGAGAACATATGCAAACAACATGCGCTAAAATTAAATTTTAAAATGTTTCGAAAAAAGTGGTTAAATATCTAATTAATAATTTTTTTATATTTGATATATTATATATTTTTACAATTAGTAAAATCTTTAACCCTCAATTCCATGATTTTTTTTATTTATTTTGAATAAAATAAAATAACGTTGATTTGACTGAATATATTATCATAAAAATAATTTAAAAAATCTAATGTAAAATTTAATATCCGTTAAACAGCTTTGTAGCTTCACAAGAAACGATATGAAATGGTTAGTTCTTATTTATTTTATGCGATTTAAACGTGAAATTCTGGTAAGTTGCAAATTTACTACACAATGCAATTAAGGATTAATCTGATTTTTATTTTACTATTTCCTTTTTTCATCACGCGACGATAGAAAAGAACCACAAATTTTCATTACAGCATTTATCAAGTGCAAGTAAAAATCTTTGTCATTTTTAAAAATAAAGCTACATTAAAATTTTTATTATGAAATTAGATATTAAATTTTCGATTATCAATAGTAATGAATGAAAACTAAATACTAAAGTGCAAATTAAAAAAATTTTCTTTTTAGTAAAAAGTACTTTTAACTTTTTATTGATAATAAACGCTAACCAACTGTAAAACCACGTTGATTTAATTGCTCAAAATGTTTACCAGGAATATTATTTTAAATACTTTTGAATAATATTATAAAATTCACTAAATATAAAATAATTCATAGAAGAATTGTCTTAACTCTGCATTAGTGTTCGTCGTACCTTAGACAGACCTTACTTCTTGATTGTTTTGAAATGAAGGTTTGTGTTGAGTGACACTTCTTCCAGTGTCATTGACGCAAGGTTAGTAAGTCTTTTTAGACTTTGCATTATTGATACACATAATAAATAATAGTAAATTTGAATTATAAACTGGTTTAATATAAAATATATTAAAATTTCAGAAAAATATAATTGATAATAAAAAGAAAAACATTAAATTAAAGTTAATTCTGGTTTTCGCATTATTCTTCTTGGCCTTAACCAAAGATATTTAAGTTTAATATGAGAAAAAACATTCATTTTACAAACTAGACAGCTATGATATTTACATGGTCAGGCTGAAAATTTCTTAGACTTGTATATTAATACAAAAATCAAAAGAACTAATATTTTTTTTGAAACTAGAGACTCGCAAAGGTTTAATTTCTCTAGATAATCCCCATTAACATTGATAGACTTTCTTCCTCATGATATCGCAGATTTGGACACAATGTTAAAAAAATGTCGACACTTTTCCTCGACATAATGATATTATTGACGAGAGAATCTGAAATATGTGGTAAGGGGTCTAGCTTTAAAAGACACATTTTACTTTTGCCATGTATTTGTTTTTAGATTGAGAAAGGTAAAGACTTATAGACGGTTATAGACGGTTATTGTAGACGAGTTATAGACGGTACCAATCTCCAATCAACAGACGAAAGTTGCTTCCTGATGGCATTTTTCTTTACAGTAATTAAAAACCTTAGAACAAATTTAAAAATGGCTCCTTTTAACTTCATTATTTTTGTGAGTCCTAAAACATTTTTGCCTTACCACTTGAATCTGTCGGTTTAAAGAAAAATCATGGATTATTTGAATGTAATTAAGTGTATATGTTACAGTGAATTTGTATTACCAGTGAGAATATATTTTCACTAACGTTTCAGTGAATTCATATCCGAATACGTTTTCACCAGTGGAAATATATTTCTACTGGTGAAAATATAACTTCACTAGCAAGTTTTAGTGAATGTGTTATTTTACGGTTATTTTACGGTCTAGTTATCAAAATAATTCTTATATTCGATGGAAATGCTCTTTCTGTGTTCTCAAAATTAGGACCTATCGGTCAACCGCTCCAGTTATTTCTAGTCTGTAGACTACCCGAGTTAAAAGTTTAAATTTCACAGGAGATACAACAAGCTCACTAAATGTAACCAGTGAATTTGTATCTTCATTGTTAGATATACATTCACTGACCGGCTTAGCGAAAATATATTTTCACCAGTGAAAATATATTCTTACTGGTAATACAAATTCACTGTAATATATATAAATAAATTTAGCGTCAAATATAATAAAGTTGATAGACGGTTTATATAATATAGAATATAATGGATAGATAATTCTAAAAGATGAAAATAGTAATATGCAGTACCAGAGGATAAGTTCAGCAAATGTTTGACAGTGCAAATAACCATAAACTATTGAGGTCTTGAGAAAATTTTTAGTGCAGACAAAATGTCAAATTTGTTTTATTTATTTTTCGGTTTCACCTTTGATTTTTTTTAATTCAATAATTTGTTTGATATTTCTAACTAATAAGCAATTTCAAATGCAAGAAGAATTGCGGTTAAAGATCAATTAAAATCAAAAAGCGTTGAAAAGAATAATTAGGATGAAAATGGGATCATTGATAATCGAGTAAAACTAATTCCAACTATAAGTTTTTGTTTAGGAGTAGAGTAAAATAAAAATAAAAATTAATTAATAATTAAACAAATAAATATAATTGGAATTTATGCTGGAAGTTGGATAATGTCTAATTATCTCATCAACCAGAGCCTCAATTACAATCAATAATCTCATAAATACATCCATAAACATAAATTTGTATTTTGGAAAAATGGAGAAAATATAAATTAAAAATTTAATTAATATTTTAATATTTAATTAACGCGAACTTAACTCTGATATATAAATTCTGAATAACTTATGTTTATAAATTAATTAAAACTCACTCTTGTAGTCAATTCTAATTTCGCCCCAGCCTCAATTAAAACTCGCGCTGCGTCAACGTGATCTTCTTTCGCTGCAATATGTAAGGTAGAATAATTATCCTTCGTCAAGTTGTTTGGATTAGCCTGGTGTTGCAGGAGAATCTTTATAATATCAATATTGCCCAGTCTGGCAGCAATATGTAATGGTGTTTGCTGCTCCTAAAGAAAATATTAGTTTAATAAATTAAAAGTTTATAATAAAAAAATGAAGTGCATAGACAATTGCTATTGATTGAGTTGACCTAAAAATTAATTGAGCGCAATTATTCTTGCAATTGAAGAAATTAAATTATAATTTTATTTATCGGGGAAGTGATTAATTGAGTCAGCATGAGGATCAGAACGATTTGCCAAGTCTCCTAATCGAATTTCAATGAAATTCTGAGCTCAATTAATTAAATCAAGTCGCCAAATTTATATTCTGTTTCATTCACTTTATCTATCACCCTTTCGTGTTATTAATGAAAAATATATTTATGTAATTCGGTTAATTTTTCAATTAAAAATTCTGGAAGTGTTACATCAGTGTTTCTCAAACGGTGTGCCGTGAGGTTAAGCCGGGTGTGCCGCAAGACTTTTTTCCCAAAAAAGTTAGTAATAAAAAAAATTTACAAAAACTATATCAAGCTTTTCATTATGAAAAAGTCGCTTCTGTGGATAAAAATTACAAAAACTTTCCCAAAGAGAGGAGTACACAAAAAATTTAATTAGTATAAACTAAAAAGTAGCTTTTTATACATCATTGGAAAATCAAAAAATTTGTAAAAATTTTTGATTTTTGGGCAGGTGTGCCGCGAGCGAGAAAAGTCTGAGAAACACTGTGTTACATAATGCAAATTTATATCAATAAAGCATGTAATGTGTACTCCGTAACTTTTTAAAACTTTACATTGGAAATTCTTCCTAAATTCTGGTCTATTGCCTAGCTTTCATTCATCTCCCGCAAAATGCACAACGTTTTGAAAACTGTTTGGTTTCATTTTTTTCTATATTTACTAATCTTTAGTATTTTACTCTTTATGAAAACGAAATTTCATGTGGTTGATGTAAGTTGATGTAATTGATGTACGAGTCTAGTTTAAATCTTCTGACACTTATTCCTTTGGAAATTGAATTAGCTGCTTCCTCTAAAGTAGTTTATGATGTTTCATAATGTGTTTTTATTATGTTACTTATTGTTGCATTTCACTGTTAATATAGAGAAAAACCTAAAGAATACTTCTTAATAAACACTTAACATGACCCTCAAAGACGGTTAATATTTTCCTATAAGGCTTTAGGTAGCTAAGATCGAAAAAAAATTTAAGAAAATTTAACAATTTGGAATTATAACATAAAAGAATATATTGCAATTTAATAGATCAACTGGTATAGTTTTTAGCAGTCATTACCTCCATATATGATGGCCTAAAGCTAGAATTCAAATAACTAGTAAAACAATATTTAATACAAATTAGATATATTTTCGATAAATAAACTTTAAAAAGAAGAGGAATTTTAGAAACTTTTTTTTAACTTCACCTTATAGTTAGAATTCCGATTGACACGAAATTTTGCATACATACGTAGTCCAGATGGCAATACAGTAATTAAATTTTCGTGTTAAAAAGTGTAATTTAAAAAATTCTGGATAGTTTTGCGAATTTATCTTTTTAGTATTTCAAACGACTAAGAGATAAAATGATATATAAATAAAAAAATATTTTTAAACTTTTATTATAGTGTACTACAAAATATTAGAATGAACTAAGTTTTTCAATGTGATTTTAACCTTCGAACTAAGAAAAATAGAAAGGTTAGGCGCAAGTACTGAGTTGCCTCATTACAATAAATATTTATACTGCTCTAATATTTTGATATTTTGGTGAGAGTATAACTGTAACGTTTAATATTTAAACACAGTCCGGTCCCAGCGGTTACGGCGTCCCGATGCAAAGAATTTTTCGGTGTCCTTAATGAATTTACTGACACAGTATATTTTCATTAGAAACTATAAACCAGGTATTAAGAAAATACTTGAGCGCTTATAAGTAGTATTATAATATATTACATTTTATTTTTAATGATAAATAGTACACCAATAATAATATATACTTATTTTAATACATAATAATTACAAAAGTTTAAATAATAAAGGGAAATTATGATAAAAAAATTTCTCGTTTTCATAGAAGTAAATTTTTACATATTACAGTGTTACATAAGGTAATTTTGGTGCCCTCCAGCTGCGAAACATTCTTTTATTAACAGAATTAATTAAATGATTGGTATTTTAAATAAAATGATCAGTATTTTTTTATTTAAATGATTAGTATTTTAAAGACAATTAAAAAGTCGAATGCAATATTTTTCACATTTTTAACTAAAGTAATAGATAGATAAATAAATAGATAGACAAACTTTCACGCTTAAAAAATATATTTAATCAACAATAAGAGCTTTCGTTGACTAATTTGACCTTCCTCTTTTACGTTTTTCTTCTATTGGTACTTGTTTTGCAGGTGCCAATTACATATATTCTTTTAGAAAACGTGGACATGTACACCATCATTTGGAAAATTGACAAACCAAACAGAAAAAGCTCTTTTCTTGAAATGATCAAACATGTTCCATCTCATTTCAATTACGTTTTGAATTTGCTTTTCTGTAACTTCTACTTTATTTGCTGCTGGGCAATAATACTCAACAGAATTTTCGCGTTCTATTGAAGTGACTTGTTTATTACTCTTTGCCCAATGATAACCGTCTGTCCACTGTTTTAGATTAATTGTTACTGAATCAATAAATTGTTTGTCGTTGTTTCTATATTGCTTTGACCATTTTTCAACATAATTTAAGCATTGTTGTAAAAATCGTGATAATGGTATTCCTTCTCTAAAGGTTTCTTCTTTCTTGATGACTAGGTTGTTCGATTCTAGTGCATTTGTTTGTGATGGTGTGTTTGTAGCAACTTCTTCAAACCGATAAATTTGTTTTGTTTCTTAGAAACCCATTTTTTATCGAAACATTACATTGCTTTGTCAAAAATTAATTTACTTGAAGACAACTGTAAAGCATTAATATCATTTAATATCTCATTTTGGTAATCTGAATCAACTAAATGAAACTTTTTAACCACATTCCGGCGCATATGAGCCCAGCATATAACTAAGAGCGTATCTTCACCAAACACATTTTGAAAACCATTGCGAATTGTATTTGAAGAATCTGAAATCAAAGTATCGACGTGCATCGTTTAACCCAATTTTTCTAATATCTCAACTAATGACTTGAAAATAAATGTAAAATCAGATGTTGTTTCATTTTAACATGCGCTTATACCATATGCATGAAAGTGACGATCCATATCAGTTGTACCATTTATTAGTACTGGAACGCCTTCCCAAGTTAACGTTAATGCATTATTTTTCATAAGTCTATTTATTGTAATAAAAATGCGAAATTTTTTTTCATCGTCATCGTAATCGTCTTCTTATACTTCGTCATCCCTATCACCATAATGAATATAGAAAGCACCAACATAACCAGTATCTTCATCATCTGGAACTGTAGAATGATCATTGCACCATTGTTCTAACTGACCAAGACTTATTTTTGTCGATCCGTATTGTAATTGTTTCAGTCGACTTATTTAATTTGATACACAAATCATTTACTTGTAATTTAATTAAAATACTAATAATTAAATAAAATAGTGGTGATTTAATTAACATAATATAATGATCATGTGGATTCTGATCAATTTAGTTAAAATACAGGTAATATAAATAAAAAAAATACTGATAATTTCATTTAAAATACTAATCATTTGAATAGTGGCCTTTGATTAACGCATGGAGCCGGGTACTGCTTATGCATCACACTTATATTCTACTTTAGTTTTAAGGTTAAATGCAAAAAGAATTTTTTTCTTTTTAGTAAATCCTAAAAAAATTTGTTTTTAAAAATTATTTTTTATTTATATACAGATTATTCTTGTTTCTCATTTCTGATTAGTGTTATTTATCTAATTACTTCTTCTTTAATACACCTTGATTTCTTTAAGTATTCGTTTTGTTTCTAAGCTTTTTAATTTAATTTTCACACGCGCTTAATAGCAAATTTGTTCACCTCTACCTCTACAATTGCTTTTTGTTGTTCACAAAAGGACTCATTGGACAATTATTCTATTCAATAAATATTTTCAATAGCAATTAGTCAGTTTGTTCACCAACATTATTAAACGTCCCACGAGAATTTTCCAGTTTTAAATTACTCGAAAATAAATATTATAAATTATTATAAAAAATAAAAACATATTTTAAGTTTTTGTTTGAATTGATTATTGTATTTCTTATTTTATAATTTATTTATAATTTTGAGAATATTTTATTAATTATTTCGATTACTGTTGATAATTTTCATAGACTTAACAAAATCAAAAGTTATAATTATAAAATTGATAAGCAAGAACTAAATCTGACAGATAAAAACATTTTTTGTAATTTTTGCTCTTGAAAATGAAAAAAATATTTACAAAATAATTTCCAGAAAGAAATCAGCAAGAAATTTCAAAGCTGCCAAAGACAATGTTTAATTAACATGAAACCCAACAGGTTTTATTAAAAAAATATTGACAAAAACAAGCTTTTTGTAAATATGGCTGTCATTGAAAGATCAAATAAAACTCGAGTGTTTCGAGTCACATTGAAGAAAATTGCGCTTTTTGACATGAATCGAGCTAATTAAAACTAATCAAAATCCATTTTCCTAACGAAAGGAGATTAAAATTTATACAGTATTATTTTAATAATTCTATTTTAATTTCTTTTTGATTTATACATAATTTCTGATTCAAGATTTTGATACGTTTGGAATCGTTTTGTGATACACTCAGTTTTTTCAATATGAATTTTAATTGGAAATGCATCGTTGAGCACTCGTGATGAAAAATTATTTTTTCAAAAAATAACTTGAAATATTTTTATTTGTCAATTTATATTTAAATACTGACAGATGAGTTTCAACAGTATATCTAATTCATAAGTCGGGGATCTTTTTCAACTTATTAGTCATAATTATAAAAAAAATTCAAAAATCTATATTACAGAGCCGCAATAAAAAACTAATGTTATATTTATTCAAAATAATGAATTTAAAAAAGTATAATTTATAAAATTATAGCATGTCTATTTTGTATTTAAAATGTAAACCTAGTGTAATTTATGAGTTTGAACTTTCTAGGATAACTAGTTTTCAAAAGGGAGAGAATAAATCAAAAAAAGATAAATATTAATTATTTTTTTAAAATATTTTGGAAGAAAAATAACAATTTTTCATTGAAAGAAAAAAATATTTTTTCTCGCTTTCATACTTTATGTAAATCCAGATTTTGTGATATTTTAAATATTTACGAGTACTGTATTTTTCGAGTTATGAGCCACTGGTTTCCGACTCCTGATCTAATTCATAAACAACAATGTAAACATAAACCTTCACATTTCCCTTGTATTATTTTTAAACTAGAAATGGGTAAATAAGAAAGGAGCGTACGGGATCATTGAAAAGTTAAAAGTCCTTGAGATTTGATTGATCGAAACAGCTAAGCAAGTAAAACATAAATGATACAATAATTACATATATTTCATGAATACAAAAAGTGAAATTTTAGAATAGTAATTGCCTAGAAAATGGCTGTAAAATTACGGAATGATTATTCTTAAAGACTTTTGTTAATCCTAAATTTGACTTATTATAATTACATAAGAAACGTAATATAAATTTTTATTTTTAGTAATTTTTAGTTGTCTTTCCATTTACTAAATGCACTTAGTGCGACGTATCAATTTTATGACTTTACTTTAGAACAAACATAATCAGGATGCTATGCGTACATCAAATGTCCTTCATTTCTCTAGGAATGCATGTATAATTTATGACAGGAAATTGTTATTTTATACAGGAATATTTGTAATTATTCCTCTCTGGCTCTGGTATTATATTTAATCATCATATCAATATAACTAATAAATTATTTCTTCTTGAGAGATGCAAATGCATTAATTCATGTTTATTAAGTTGTAAACACAAAACTATAATAAAATAATAAAATGTAGAGAAGTAATAATAATAACAATAACAATAATAATAATAATAATAATAATAATAATAATAATAATAATAATAATAATAATAATAATAATAATAATAATAATAATAATAATAACAATAACAATAATAATAATAATAATAATAATAATAATAATAATAATAATAATAATAATAATAATAATAATAATAATAATAATAATAATAATAATAATAATAATAATAATAATAATAATAATAATAATAATAATAATAAAGTGATAATAAGTTCAATTTTCAGTTGTGAATAATATTATAAGAGTAAATCCAAATACTTTCAGGATCGAAATACTTTCAGTAAATATTATTTTATTAATTTTTTTAATTTCTATAGTAAATGTGGTGCTTAGAGATGTTCCCTCTGTACCTGAATGAAAAAGTTACATGGAACAGTAATGAATAATAGAGGTTTCCTAGGCATTTATCCATGGAGTTAAGTGCAATTAGATTTGAAATATAATTAATTTCAGTTAAAAATTATTAAAAATCCGTTTATATTTGCAATATCCTGCCTGTTGGCATTGACATAAATGCAGATAAACTTACTTTAGCTCGAGCATCAACAAGGGCTCCATTTTTCAAAAGAATTTTTATCATTTCTTCTTGGTTTGCTCTAGTGGCGAGATGTAGTGATGTTTCGCATCGAATGGTCTGGAGATTCGGATTAGCGCCATTTTGTATTAAAACTAAAGCAATATTCGTATGCCCCATAAAAGCTGCTACGTGCAATGGTGAAAGGCCAGACTTAAATTTAAAAAGTAAATTTAATAGAATGAATTCATTTTAAAAACTTCTGTCGTTGCTTCAATCGAAGCTCCGCATTTAAGAAGGAGTTCTACTACTTTCACTCGATTTTTCTTACATGCAATATGAAGAGGTGTGAACCCATTCTAACAGAAAATTAATCCCTAATTATCAAAAATTGGACAATACCAAAGCTCTAGCGTTAATTTCACAGGCACGGTCTATTAACAGATTTGCCATCCGAACGTGGCCACAGTGTGCAGCAACGTGTAGAGGAGTTAAATAGTCCTGAAATTAAAAAATTAAAGTCTTCAGTGTACAATATCAGATCATAAATTAAAATTGTCTTTGAATATAATCAAATCAACTAATCAGTTGGAAGTTGCGAATTTATGCATAGATTAGGGTGATCATATAGAATGTCAAATTGAGAAAACTGGGACATTATTCAAGAAAAATAATGCGAAAATTGCGCCCTCTGTTGAAATAACTTGATACTAATAATAAAATTGAAATAATATCATGCATTTCTTAAAATTGGGAAAAAACTCCCAAATACAATTTTTGCAATGCTAGGATATTGTACATTAAACTGGGATGACTGATTAATCTGGTCTTCATTTGTGTTTGACATCTGATATTCCTTTTCCTAACCTAACATCTAGTCATAATCGTGATTTCAATGAACTACAAATATTTTGAGAAATATTGATTATTTCATGTCAAAATTGAAAACTTTGAAAATCAATAACTTTTAAAAATTTAACATTTAATCATTTTTCGGGAAATTTGATTTCCTTCATAAATTCAAAATTGGGAAAAATATTTGTTTTAACACACACCAAAATCTCAAATATTTTAACCAACCAGCTATCAATTTTCAGTAAAAATCAAACCATTTTACTTGATTTTTCCAAATTTTATCAAAATTCAAAAATTACTATTTGTTGTGTTTATTAATCTAAAACAATTTATTTAAAGTTTACTTTTTATATAAAACACTAATTAATGGTTCTAGGACAAAATGATAGAGAACAAAATTGTATGGACAAAATGGTACTAGGATTAAATGGTATAGATTAACTTTGTTTAAATAGAATACGTTTAGTTAGTCAAACATCTAAGACTATAGGCCTACTCAGTTACGATGTTTCGTTTATTCTTAAACAGCAAACACTTTTGCAATCCTATAATCCTAGTAACATTTTGTCTGCACCATTTTGTCCGAACCATTTTGTCCCGCCACCCTAATTAATATATTTAGGCCTAATAGACAGGCCGGCCGACAGCAAATCCGGGCCCCTAGGTAGAGCATTTCATGGACCCCTAAACAATTGTTAATCGTACAACGCATAAAATACCAGCTGACGTTTTATTTGACGTAGTGGTCTGTGGCCCGTGGGTGTGTTCTATAGTACACAAATGATACACATGGTTTCAGTTTCAGTAATCATGGTTAGTAAATATATCAGTTTTTAATTCCAGCATTAAAAAAACTTTTAAAAAATTTTTTAAAAAAACTTTATTTAGTTTATTTTTGAATATTGATACCGATGTTGATCTAACTACTTGTTGATGTTCATTCAATTTATTCTGATGGAATTCAGATGCTTGAACTTGATTGTAGTTAAGTCAACTTAAGTGTCAGTAATATTATATTTAAAAACATAAAAAATCGAACCGGGCCCCTGGGTATTTGCACCCCCTACCATTCCCTCTCGGCGGGCCTGCTAATAGAGATCCCAGTAGAACTAAATTACCGTAATTTCCGGGTAATAAGTCGCTCCTGTGTATAAGTCGCAATTGTAAAAAATGGCTAAAATTTTGGAAAAATTAATATATAAGTCGCTCCGTTATTTAAGTCGCACTTATACAGTAATAAGCATTAGGGTGGGTCGAAAATTTTTTTTTTCTCCAAACATGCCTAAAAAGTTGTGCTTATGCTAGAAAATGAAATATCCCTGCAAAAGACTGCTGTTTAAAAGGGTTTACAGGTCCCAACTTTTGTTTGTATGTATTAGTACTATCCCAGTAAAAATGCTCGCACATGTGCCATTGTAAATTCATCCTGCAAGCAGTCACACGCTTGCAGAAAGACCATTTTTGACATGCTCTATTCACAAGTCCAAGCTAACGCGTGCATTAGGGTGGAGTGAAAATTTTTTTTCTTAATATCTTGTTTGGATAGCTATAAAAACTTGGTAACACATGCAATTAGTAATGTGGCAAACAATTAGACAATTTAAAGCATATCTTGAGGTTCCACAATTGACCTAAAGTATAGGCATATTTCGATAACAAAGCAATAATCTTTAAAAAAAACATTTTTTTATAAGTAACATATTTATGTTATGGTTTAACTTTTTAACAGTCTGTACATAACATTACAAGTAATAAGAACCATATCTGTGAAGGGAAACCACATGCAAACTGTCTAACATGTTTTTATAACTACAAATGATGTTGGGCTTTGGTGTCCAGTTTTGGCATTTTCGATCTCGATTCCAAGCGTGCTCTAATGAATCCGTCGCGTTTTTCTGGACCACACACCATTTCGGAATGATGCCTCCTCGAATGCCCGTATTAGTGGCTGTCCCATCACAACCTATTGCTTTTATGCCACTCGTGTCAACATTTCTTTTATTCAAATATGCAATCAACTCAGCCGTGATAACTTTGCTTGACCCTGCAGTTGGTGTAATGTAACCGAAATATGTAGCTCCTGGTTCGGCTATAATCGATATATGTTCTTCAGTTATTATTTTCCGATGAAATTTACCATCGCATTCTTTAATTTGGGTCATTGTATTGTCTTTTCTGCCGTCAAAATATAACCCAGTGATTGTGTTACTGACTTCGGCACATAATGCGCCACGCTTATTACAACGTTCTCGACGCACTTTACTTCTGTCAATCACTTTAGAAACATCATGTTCGTGGATTATTCCAACATCTTGAAGAACAGCACTGGCGATTCCTGCTGCCGCCCTGTCGGATGCGCCATGTCGATCACACGCTAAAGCCAACGACGGTAGCTTAACTCTCATCTGCTTGTCATTCAATTTTCGCTGTTGTTTAATTTGGCTTATACAATCGTCATCAGAGTCATCATCGCCGGTATCCATTTCCTCTTCCATTCCAGAAATCTCGTCACAGACATCCGACTGTTTATCACCGATGTCATCAATGGCAGATTTGGTACACATCTGCCTCTGTGTCTACTCTTTACGGATATACCGCTTTTGTAATCTACTGGATTCAACCTCATCAACTCCAGCTATGATCATACTGCGTGAACCCCGCTGATCTTCTAGAAAGTCACGTTCAATTGTGGGTATCTTTCTTGACTTCTCACAGTGACACTGACACATACAAGAGCACTTGCAGGAGCAAATGTCAAAGAGTTTAATCGATTCATCTTTAAACTGCGATATTTTCTCTCTGTATGGTTCTGAGTCCTTCCTAGATTTATACGGCTTCAGCAATTTCATGAACGTCTTGTGGTACACGTTCAACATTTCATGAACACGGCGGTGGCTTACATGTGGTATGGAAGCTTTGTCCCATATTTGTTCTACTTTCATTGACACTGTTTCTGCCACGTTGCGATGTGAAGGATCTTTATTGTTCAATTCGCATTTCAGTCTCTGCTTTGTCAGGTTGTAGAATTTCATAACATCTGCATAAGTCGGTAGTTGATTGTCGGGCATCTCGGATGGACCACCAAAGATGACACAAGACACTTTCTTTCTGGTTACAGCCATTGCAACTCTAAAAAGGAAAACCAGAGGCATTTTAAATCCATATTATTTAAATGCCATCAATGACTTCAATAATATGTTATAATATTACCTCTTATAATGAAGTATCGTAGTGGAGTAATTATTTATCACTAACAATACTACATACAGCGATTCAAAAAAATACAATGTTATGCAATATGTATGCAATAATCCGTCTGAATTGACTCTAGAAACAGGAAGTGCAGCGTGTGAATGCGTAGAAAAGTGAACTAATAATGATCTTTTAGTTAACAGTAAGTAACGATAACGTATTAGTGGAAGCAAAAAGTTGCCAATTCCTTGTAATGAAAAGAACACCGGATAGCAAATACATTATCGTTTTCTTATCAATGGTTACATTTTAAAGTTGGTTGTGGAACCTCAAGACATTATTTAAATTATTGTTTTTCTTTACAGAGTACTTCATTTGACCTCATAGCAAGTTTTTATAACTATCCAAAGTCTACTAAGTCAAAAAATCTTTTTTCGGTCATTTTCACTCCACCCTAGCGTGCATGTATAAAGAGGTTAATTCACGGAAGCACCTTCACACAAGCACTCACAAAGACAATTTCTTCTGAACAATACTAACACACACACTACAGTCAACACATAATCCACATGGATACTACTAGTCAGTCTAAACTCAGATAATTTAATTTGTTTCGATTGGATGTCAAGTGTTTGCTGGACATAATTAAAAAAGTTAACTTGATGATTCACTTTTATTTTGCCAGAGCTGAGTACAGAAGAGCAGTTATGAAGGGACAGAGAAATAAGCAATTTCGCAAAACAAGAAGTAAATCACGTCATTGTCTGTTTGGTCAAACTTGTGAACTACCCAGAAACCAATTACCTACTTGTGAAGATGTGTTTCGTGATTACTGTTACAATGAGAAATGTACGCAATTTCATACTGGCTTTAACGAACAAGCAACTCTTCTCGCAAATAAGGTGAAGGAAATTTATATGAAGGCAAGTATCCCAACTGTTGAGTTCAGTAGTATTGTGGTTCGTGTCAAGCGACTAATATCAAAAGTGCGTGAATTAGAGAAGTATCCAGTATGCAAGAGGTCATCTGCCAAATTTCAAGATAAGTTAAGCTCGTTTTCCAAATTGTTTGACATATGTTGCTGCAAATGTTTTAATGATGGTGCTCGTGGAAGAAGTCAGTGTACATGCCGATTGGCCTTGAAAATTCCTACCTTAGAGTGGGAGTTCTGGATTGACCAACAAACTACCAGAAACATGAAAATCGGAAATACGGACAGACAGGAAACCTCAAAATTGAAGAGAAAACAAACGAAAAGCAGCCCTACAGGAAAAGGAAAACAAATGAAAAATGAAATAATGGACACTGAAGTTAACGATCTACATCCGACCTCAAGAAGTGACACGGAGAGTGAAGCCGCTAGTGATGAAAGTAAAGATAAGTTAGACAATTCAACAGAAAGCTCAGAGTCAAGCGTAGAAGAATGTGATGAATTTCAAAATAGAAGACATTATCCTGAATTAAGTAAAGCTGTTGACAGATGTGGTGTGAGCAACAGAGACACGTGTTTGCTAGTAAACGCTTTTCTGAAAGATATGGAACTGTTATCCTCTCAAACAATCATCGATCCCGCAAAATTACGGCGTCAGAGAAAGTACTGGAGGGAGAGAGAAATTGAACAGCATTCAGCAGAAGCGAAAAACTTGATTTGCCTCGGTTTCGACGGGAAACAAGATTCCACCTTACTTCATAGAAGGATCCTAAAAGAGGAGCATTATGTGATTGTCGCCTTTCCAGGGGATACATATATCGATCATGTTGTACCTCAAAGTAGTAAAGCTGTGGATATTGGCAAAGAAATCATGTCAATCATCGTTAGCACGCAGTCCTCACTGACCCTTCAAGCAATTGTGTGCGATGGAACCAATACAAACACCGGAAAAAATAATGGAATAATCAGAAGACTCGAAAAAAGCCATTCAGGAAGTATTTTTCAGTCGTCGATGGTGGAGAAACAAAAGGTCCAAAAACGTCATGTGGTGAAATAGGAAGCGTTCTTGATTTTGATCCAAAAGACAAGCCCGTAGTAGCCTTTATGTCCCTTCCTGGAAAGGTCGTAGATATTAGTGAAAATGTCAAGAAAGAATTGAACACTGATCAATTGTATTTCCTCAGAGTATGCTTGGCAGTCCAGAAAGGGTACCACAACAACAAGGATGTCCCTTTTCTACAAATGGCACAACCAGGAAATTTGAATCACAGTCGCTGGCTAACGAAAGCTAATAGAATTCTGCGACTATATATGTCCGAAACTGCTCCATCTGAACCTCTCATGCGAATAGTGAAATTTATTGTCAATTTCTATGGACCGTCATGGTTTTATATAAAGATTCACTCGTCATGCCAAGATGGTGCAAGAAATATTTTTTATATGCTCCAACTTCTGCAGGATTTGGATCCATCAGACCAAGAAATCATCTTTCCTGTCATTCAGAACAACAATTACTTCTCACATCCAGAAAATATACTCCTAGCTGCTGTTGGTGATGATGATGAAGAAATCAGAAAGTTTGCAACAGAAAAAATCATAACTGCAAGACAAAATTTTCTCCCTTCCGAAGTGATTCGCACTATGGACAAGAATACTGTCTTTCTTCAGTCGTCTGCTACATCATATGCTGACATGATTGACTGGACAAAATGTAATTTGACGCCTCCCCCTCTTTTATCTCATATATTGGATCATGAATTGAAGATGAATAAGAAAATTACATTAGAACAATTTCCCTGTCATTCTCAAGCCGTTGAAAGAGCCATCAAAGATGTTTCTTCTGCCAGTTGCAAAGTGTTTGGTCACAAGTCCAGACATGGTATGGTACTACTGTGTAAAAAATCAAGGAAGGAATTGCCCAAGGTGCAAAGCAAAGCTGATTTCATGTGACTTCTTTTTATGCCCTCGCTAATACATTTCTAAACTTTTGGCTGGATGTTTTTAATAAAAAATAATTTCGAAAGTTGATTTTTGTCTTTGAAAAGGATAATTCAAATTTGGCCCTTCCTAATCACTGACGTTGTCAGGATATATTTCAATGCGGGATGAGGACACAGAATATACTATCTCAGCCCAAGAGAGTAAATAATATACTTATAAGCTCTTAAGAAAGCTACATCTAAATATGGACAAAGGCGCAAAACACATTCCGACACTAGCCAAATTACATTGTTTTCACACTTATGTTGAACTGCATTTTCGGAGAAAAGTTGGGAGCAGTAAATGTCCATAAATCTAAGTAAAATGGTTTGATTCGATTTTTCTATACCAAAATACAACTTTTTAACCATGTTTCCTTTCTTGAACTCAAAATTTATTAACATTCGACCCACCCTAATAAGCATGCCTCTGCGGAAATGTTTACTTTGTTCGGTGGTGGTCGCCAAGTTTAATTAAAGACACTAAAGAGAAGAGGTGAGAACAAAAATCATTTAGCGCAAGTATTTAATAACGTGGAATATTTCTTTTTAATTTATAGAGAAATTATTTATATCAATAAAACGAAATGCCTAAGTTATAAATGTCGATTAATGAAGTTAAATTTATCAATAAAAATCAGAGTCTGTAAATCCATTAAATCCATTAAAGCCTTCATCTTCAGTATCGCTTTCAAATAATTGAGCAATTTCATCTGGTACAGTCAGTTCATAGTTGTCATCATCATCATCGCTATCAGAGTCGTCGTTGTCATCATTGTCTGCCAGTAAGATTTCCGCTTTCTTGAATCCACTGGTGATAATCGCCGGATTCAATTTATCCCATGCCTCGACCACCCATTTGGCCACTTCCGCAAAAGTGGCATGACGCATGCGACCTGTTGCCGTAAAGCTATGTTCACCGCTGGTCATCCATCTTTCCCACAAACGACGCAGATGGACCTTGAAACTTCGGTTGACAGAAATATCCAGAGGTTGTAGCACCTTCGTCAGACCACCTGGTATAATGACAGGAATCGAGTTGTTGCCTTTAACTTTCGTTTTTATGTTCTCTGTGATGTGAGCTCGCATACTGTCCATTACGAGCAATGCCTTTTTAGTTTTGAAGAATCCGTCAGGCCTCTTTTTGAAACATCTCTCCAACCATATGTTCATCATTTCTTCATCCATCCATCCCTTTGCGTTGGTTTGAATGATCACGTTGTTGGGAAATGCCTCTTTTGGCATGGTTTTCCTTTTGAAGATTATCATTGAAGGAAGCTTCCTTCCATCACCACAGCATGACAGCACGACCGTAAACTGCGATTTCTCGTGGCCAGTTGTTCTTATGTTGATCGTTTTCTCACCTTTGTTATTGAGAGTTCGACCCAGAGGAATATCGAAGGTGAGTGGAACTTCATCCATGTTGATAATATGATCTGGAATGATTTCATATTTCGCGACTTTTGAATAAATGAATTCACGAAAATTCCGGATTTTTTCGATGTAGTCAGCAGGCAGTTGTTGACACATGGTCGTTCTTGATCTGATGCAGAGCTGCTGGCGCTTCATGAAACGAAAACACCAAGATGGTCCACCAATGAATTCATCAATTCCCAGATCATTCGCTATTTCTTTGGCCTTAAGACGAACTTGGACGGTTGATATTCCGCGACCTTGAGCTCGCTGCTCCACAATAAACTTAGAAAGCTGATTTTCCAGTCCTGGCCATCTTGCTTTATGACCTCGATTCGCCCGCTTGGTTCTTTTTGTCAGCAACAGCGCATCTTTTGATTTTCGCCAATCTCGAACTAGTTTTTCACTAATATTAAATCGCCGCTCAGTCGCTCGATTGCCGTTTTCCTCAGCAAATTTGATAGTTTGCAGCTTAAACTCGGCAGTGTACGATTTCCTTGTTTTGTTGGAACTCATTTTGCACTAAACTTTCGGTATATTTTAATTTGAAAAATTAAATTGTTTTGACAGGAAATCTATTACAGCGGTCTTATATACACTGCCATCTGGTGATTAAAGCTGACATTTGTTTGATGGGCTCTCAAATTTCGGATCCAGGGTCCGAAATGACCAATCAGATCGGCAGTTAAACTGACACGCCAACATGGCGGCAGTTCGCCTAGCCTAGACATACTGTAAGCTTGGTTTACGAAATAGGCTATATGGCGTCTTAGATATATTATAATGATGGTGATGGTTTATGATTGTATCATATTAAAAAAAGGGCCTTTGATAACCACGGCATCAATTATCAGTTCATCAAAGACAGAACAGTCACAAATTGTTGATTACATTTAGATTTATTATAGAAACGGCACGTGATTAAACTTATTATATAAGTCGCTCCTTTATTTAAGTCGCAGCACCGTCAGCGTCTGAAAAAAACCGCGACTTATAGACCGGAAATTACGGTAATTAAACTTAGATTCATAGCTAAGAATTACAATTTTCCCGGCCTCGACTGAATTTTGATTAGGGTTTGGCAGTTTTATTATTCATTTATCATCTAAATGAAGAAAGATACAAATCATTTAAAAGGGCATTGATATTCAGTAACTTCCTTTAATCTTTTGGATTAATTTCAATACTTAAATTTGAAGTCAAATTCAGAAATCTGAAAAATTATTTTTGAAAAAGTTCTATATACTAAATTACTACGTTCAGGTCCAGTCAATCTTTCTGTAAATTCATATTTATAATATTTTTATACAATAATAGACTTTCGTCTTGGTTTTCACCGGAGAATTTTTGCTTAACCTTTTGAGTCCTATTAGGACGATACGATCCATGAGCAATTAAAGATCACTAACATTTCAGATTTGCTTTACAGCCTATATATATATATATATATATATATATATATATATATATATATATATATATATATATATATATATATATATCCAGCGGTTGTTTCCTATCTTTCACCCTACTCTAGCGTGTCAAGAAGTACGTATAAGTTATCGATTTTTCAGTCAGTAGTAAAATATCCGTTCTAGTGTTTACTTTACTTGCTGATATTTCCTGAGATTTTGAAAGAATCGTCCAGTTCTACTTGTCAAGTGCATCTCTGCTAATTAAGTTTAGCTCGATTTCATAATTCATAATATATTTCGTTCTTTTACTTTTTGTATTCCATTATGTTTTTAAAATCCATTTTTGCTAATGAATATGAAAAGAAAATTTTGATCAGAAAACACTTTTCAATTAAAACATTTTCAAGTTCCATATGAGTGGAAAGTTCCATCGATAATTTGAGAGAAATTGACATCTTTACAAAAAGTGTTTATTATGTACAAAGTTTTGGTTTAATAGCATGAAGGTGCCAAAGAAATTCGTGATTTTCTACAACATTCAATGTAGTCAAAGGAAAATTATTCTTTCTACTAGCTTTCGATTTATAGATTTGAACTAATCCGATCAGTTCTATATTGATTCTTAAAAGATAAGTTTCGTCTTAATGGGTAAATTGTACCACAATTGAGTCAACTGTGAGTTGTCCCTCCAATCTGAGCATTCATTTCGTTTTTGAAAGAGCGATGTCACATATGCAATATCCAACAATTTTCAATTGTATCATCCTTCGGTATTCATTTTCAAAATTCATCATAAATATAATTAACAAAATAATGAATTAATCCAGGGTTTTTCAAACTTTTTCTGTGATAAAACATTTTTTGACGGAACATCTTGATTTTTTGTATTAAGTAAATGACATAAAACATACCAGGAGCATCTAAATTTTTAATAGATGTAAATCCAAAATATAAATAAATTTCGTCGTACTTCCGTTATGATCTGTTCATAATTGACTCTGTTCTTTAATATTAGATTTTGAAGAAACCACATTTTGTAATTTTTCTTCAATTGTAGATCTATCAATCCAATTACCATGTCTTTCTTTTATTAAAGTTACTTTCTTTAACCAAAAATACATTGATAGTTTTTGAATGATATTTAAATTTTGTAATAAGAACATTTTTTGTCGAAATATCTTTTTTACGCAAATATAAAAAGTTTATATTTTCCAAAGTTATATGAATAATTTACAAATGGTTTCGATTCAAATTCGATTAAATTTTAATGATTTGGACACTGACTTACTTGTAAAATGAGTAATATGTTGAATATTTAACAAATATTTCCAACCTCGTTGTTTGATCTTTTATTCAGATTTCAAATTATTGTCAAGATTTTATAAGAAATTATGGAAATTTAACCATTTAAATTATTTATGTGGTAAAATAATTTTTTTTTTAAAAATGTAAGTAATTTTTAATTTTTAAATTTATTAAATAATTAAATAAATATCAAAATTTAAAACTTTATAAACTTATAATTTACTATTTTATCAAATATTTTGTAATTGATTTGTAAACGATTTTTAGATGATTTTTAGTATCTTTTTTAGATTGTTTATTTTATCGCTTGTTTGAATGTTTGATTTATTATAGAAATTGTACTCATTGTATTTGTATGTTTCTTTATTTTTTTACCCTTTCTAGAATTTTGTAATAAATTAGCAGGTATAACTGATAATGCATTTTTAGCACACAGATGAGTTTGTATGCATCTTATAATATAATTTATTGATTATATTTTTATATTATGGACTATTTTTATCAAATGTAACGCGGTGTATCATCTAAATACACACTTGAATAAGGGTGTACCGAAATATCGTGTACCTTATATTTTTTTGATGTAGTCTTACAAATATTAATGTGACAATTATTGAATCATCTAATATTGATTTGATTGATTCATAAATATTTACATTGTTACTTGACGTGAATAATTTCAAAGTCAAATAATGCATTATTCTTAAAGAATATTTTTCTTTACTTTTTCGCAAATTCCTTTTCCAAAGATTCTATAAACCAAGTCATACTTTTCATTTTACAATAAACTTGCTTTATTAACATCACATGAATATAAGATTAAATAGATGCATTAAAACACCATGAAAAAATGAAAGTTAAGAATTACATTTTAGAATCGACCACTGCATTTTTTGTCTAATGTAATAATAAAAGTCACTTACGAGTGTCGTATCATTGAGGTTCGATCCGTAATTAATCAATAGTTGTCCACATTCAACATGGTCTCCTTGAGAAGCCATGTGTAAAGAAGTTAGGCCATTCTAATTGGAATTCAAAAATTGTATAATTAATATATTTTTACTCTCGTTTTAGCAGAATGATTTGATCCAGATTTTAAAAGAAAAGCTGTAATATTTTCATATCCTGATCGAACAGCACAATGAAGCGGAGTTAAACCGTCTCGAGTTTTGCATTCCAATTGCGCTCCTTTTTCTACTAGTCTCTCAGTCACAGCAAGATTTCCCCATTTAGTCGATACATGAAGTGGAGTTATATTATTCTAAAGGGGAATAAAAAGGCTTGAAAAATTCTTTTAGAATACTTTTGCCTGGAAATTCACATCTCCCCCTCGTTCAATTAATAAATTAGCAATATTAACATTTCCATAATGAGCTGCAATATGCAACGGTGTAAATCCACTCTATTTTGATTATTTTTCAATAAATATTGTTTCAAAGTAATATGTTACGGCAGATTGATGGTCAACATTGGCATCATTGGTCAGTAATAAGTTGGCGGCCTTTACGTCGTCTTTCTTTGCAGCAATATGCAGAGCTGGTAAACGAATTCTACCCCTTGAATCATTTTCTAAAAGAATAGCTACGACCTTTTCGTGTCCTTGTTGAAGAGCAACGGCTAAAGGTGTGAACCCATCCTATTTAATTTTTCCATTATAATTTTATTATATTTGAAATTGATACAAAAAATATTAATAATAATCACATTCATGACCATGTCAAAAATCTTACATCGGTTGCTAACGTTTGACTGGCTGAATTTAAAAGTAGCAATTTGACAACTTCTACGTGATTTTCTTGAGCGGCCATGTATAACGGAGTAAATCCGTTCTAAAGGTTGTAATAAATATTTAATTATAATAATAATTTAATAAATATTTAATAAATAAATATTTAATAATAAATCTTTAATATAAATATATAATAATAATAATAAATAATAATAATAATAATAATAATAATAATAATAATAATAATAATAATAATAATAATAATAATAATAATAATAATAATAATAATAATAATAATAATAATAATAATAATAATAACAGTCCTGGTTATTTTTTGACTAGTAAAAAATTGTTTTCAAAATTTTTATAACCCTTAAATAATTCAATTCTATATTTTTACCAAATTTCAAAATTGTTCCCATATAACATAGAAATAAAATTTTCAGAAATATTTGTAGCATCCAAATTGGAATTTCAATTTTAACTCATTATTAATAAATATTGTACAAGTATAGATAAACAAATCGTAATTAAAAAAAATAACGTAATAGTTTTATTTTTCCTCGAATATATTTTTCCAGGAAAAATTTTCCTCAAAGAATTCTCAAAGAAATTACTCTAAATGAAATTCATTTACAAAGAAAAGTTACAATGATCATCCGGATTTATAGATGAGAATGGAGGAGATTTCACATTCATTATTAATTTTGTATTCTTTTATACAAAGACAAAAATAATTATAAAACTTCCGACCGCCGCAGAAAACAACCATTATTTCGCTTGTGATTATTGTTACAAAAATGCTAGTGGAGGTGTTTGAGAAAATTCCCATCTGAAAAATCATTGAGAACATCTGATCGCAATGAATATAAAAATTTCAACATGTTATCCAAAACTTGACAGAATAAATTTCATTTAATATTCAACTACGGTATCGATTAAATTAAGTGAAAGTTGTAAATATTTACCCAAATTTTGCATTAGAGATGCAGAATATTTCTCACATCCATTTCACTGCTTCTTATGTACACATTTCAGGTCATGTAAAATACAAAGTTTACTTAATAAAATGTTTAAAATTAAAATTATTATATATTTACTATTACAAAATACTGGTGAGTTCCATTAGCCAATCTGTAAATTTGAACGGGTTAATAAGTGATAATAAAATTAAAATCTATATCTAACTGGTATTCTTTATAAAAATTTTGGGATCACAAACTATTTTCAACGTGATAAAAGGATAATATAATAGCTGCAATTTTAAAGAAAAAATAAACATTGTATTTATTAAATTGATTATTTATTGTATTGAAGTTATTATATATATAAAAAATATCGATATATTTACTGATTCATAGTCAAGCTTTTTAATAAATACAATGTCAATGGAAAAGAAAAGTGGTGAAATTTGAAAAAAAGTTCTTATAATAAAAAATAAACAAAAAAATATTAAAAAATTTAAACATGTAACAAATTTTTATTGATAATTATTAATAATATTAGAAAAATCATCATTTTTTAAAAATGTTTTTCAAAACTTTTACTCGATACTTAATATGTAACATTTGCGTTTAATCGTTCTGCGTATAACTTTATTGGCCGAAAGTCATTTTTAATTAATTATAATTTAGTAAAGAGGTGTTCTGTAATTTTCAGGTAGCGAAAAAAAAATTTTTTTAATAGTTAATGTATTTGGTAAAAGTTCATTGTAATTGTTATTTATATTGAGCATAAACAATATCCTTTTCCTTCAAAATCCATTCTTTTAAAGAAATAATTTTTGAATGAAATTTTAATCTAGATTTTAATTATAAAATGATAAAAATCTCTTGGTTGTTTTTCCAATCGATTGTTTTATAATCTTGGAAAATTCATTATAAAATTAAAATTGGAAATAATTTCAGATATTATTTTCAATCTTTCTTTTATTTGCACAATAATTATATCGTTTTTAATGTTGAAAAAATTATAATAAATTCTTTAACTAATTTTATAAGAATATTTTTCCAATTTCGCCACTGAATTTATTAAGAAGAGAGTTTGAAGATATCGATGTTTGTTGATACTCACGAATTTTCGGCACTGCCTTTTTCAAGTGAATTTTGTTTATTACTTCGTCTTGAATAAGACCAGTTCTTTTTTTCGCTGAATGATTTTAAAAAATTGACATATGTTTTGGTTTTTTGTCATATTTCTATTTCTGACATTTCAAATAGTCAATTACAAATAAATCCTTCGAAGTATGTTGATTTATGGTTACTTCGGGGAAGACATTCTGCTGTAGACACTAAGAGCAAGGAAAGGAGTCGAGATGATTTGTCTGACGAAAATTGGAAAAAATTATGGAATTTGCTATAAACAACTTTACGATTTCATTTTTCTTTACATTTTTTCTACATTATAAAATTTATCGGTAATAAGTTACTAATAACTAATAAGTGTATATTTTGTGTCCTGCATAATTATTTTATTTGTTAGCTAATTTCAGCGTCATTTTTTTCATATAAAGGATAGTACAGATACGTTCCGGCACCTTATTTTCCAGAAAAGAAGCACTGAATAAAACGATTACCAAAGCCAGTTCTGCTTGGAGTTTGAAATTCAAATCGAGTTTATAAAATAAAATTTTAACGATCATATTTTGAATTTTGATTGATCAATCAATAATTTTTATTATTTCACTTATTTTTCTTGTGACGAAAAATCAAAAATTAATTTTGGATTTTATGTTATGATGAAAATAAATTAAATATGTAAAAAATAGATCAAAGGTGTCTTAAATATAATAGATCTTAATGATGATAATTTTGTCTTACTATGTTGGTAAATTTTATGGGTAAATTTTTTGGAAAAGAACCATTTGAATTAGGTACCATTGGTCTGTCAGTCACTTCTATGTAAGCTCGGTAATTGTTCTTTATATTATACGCCATTTAACCAATATTTTCACATGTATTAATTTAGTTAAATTCGAATGAAGAACGCACTTATTTTAATTTAATTTAATTTAAGTTTTGCTTAAACAAAAAAATTTTTTTATCAACTTTTTTATCAAAGGATATGACAGCGAAGCTATACACAGGAAACATATTGATAATAAATGATCTTTAAATTTTATTTTAATTTTTTAAACTTCTTAAAAATAATTAATTAATGAAATTAATCTAAAATGTAATTTAAATTAACTCTTATTTTCATATGTAACAAATAAGCTATAATTAAAAAACAAATATTTGAGAAAGACTTTAGTAAATGTGTCGCGATCTTTAAGAATCTTATTGATTTATTTTCATTAAACAATACAGGGTTTCTGATATAATTTGCAATCCTTAATTTATATGAACATCGAAAACATACCTACATGCGAACAAAACACAAAATTTCAAAAATCTACACGAAAATCATTTAGAAACGGTACAAACCGGACAGACTATGGCCGAAACCTCGAATCTTGTTGCAGTTACACCTCTTTGCAGAAGAGCCATTACAAATGAAATAAGAAATCAGATTATAACCTCAGTTCAGGATAATGTAAATGTTGTTTCATTAGCGAATTTTGCAGGATACCATCGAACTACGGTTCAAAGAATAATTGAAAGATTTCAAAACTGCGGTGAAACAACTCCGAAAAAAGAGGTGGATATAAAAAATGTCTTTTAAATGATCAGAACAGAGATTTAATAATATCCTGGTTAAGTGAAGATTGTTCACTAACTTTGGAGGCTATTAGAACAAAATGAAAATGATTTATTAGGAATGTTTTACATGTTTTGTCCAGGATGCAAAAATTTAATTTTTAAACAATGTTTAACAGTTTTTAGTCGACGATATTTACCTTATTTTAATAATTTTTAAAAATATAATAGTTCCACTCAAAAATGACCCGGCAAGCCATTCAAAATCTGCATAAAACTTCCTGATGTAATTAATTGCCAGGACCTTAATATAAAAAAATTTATTTATTTCAAAAAATTTCTGAAGCAAAATTAATCAGAAAATAATCAACATTATCATCATTGAAGGATGGAGAAAAAATCAAAATAATCTTAACCAAAGAGTTATTGTTGAACCGATATTTGCTCTGAATGAAGTTATTAGTTTATCAATGAATAATTGGGATTAATTTTTATTTATCCTCCCCACAATTATGTTGATATGGATAATAGATTTATCAGATAAATCACAATTTATTACAATCAATTTCAATAAATCTGTGTGAAANGTTAATAAATAGAAAACCAGATATTAAAAAAAATCTGAGGGGTGGGAATGAATATAGCAAGTTCGGTTTTAAAAATCACAGGAGTTAAAATATGGTAAATTGTTTCATTTCAAGTTTTTGCAATCAAAATGAACATGCTACTTACATTATTATTATTTTTTTATTTTTTGGATAACTATAAATGAACAAAAGAAAACAAATATACATTAAATTGTTCTAAAATCATGATTGCTATAGAAAAAGGTAAAATAAATTCTAGATAATCAACAACAAAATAATCTTTTGTTGAATTAATTAAATTGATGAAAATATAACGAAAAGAGAGATGGTTTCAAAATTAAACAAATTAAAAAAAAACTATTAAAATTAAAAAAAATGATGAGAGCATTTAATTAAAAAAGGTTTTTTAAACTCGATGTTTTAGGCCAGTGCTCTTCAACCTTTCGCAGTCGTCGGAACCCTTCCAAAAACTTTCGCAGTCGTCGGAACCCTTCCAATAAAAATTTCCCCATGTATATGTGGGCATGTATATATGTATTCAATTGGGGTTGTCGATGTGGTAATTTATAAAAAAATAATGCACTTTATAATATAAAATTATTTTATTTAAATAATTAATGGCAAAAATATAAAGTTTAACATAAAAAAAATAGAAATTTGATATTAAATGGTACTCAATGACTAGGTTGAGCCTGTTTTTTGCTACAAATTACATTGAAATCTGGTACAATTCTTGTAATTTGTAGCCTCATTTCATTTTCAGCATCTAATTTATTTCTGTATTTTGTTTTTGTGGCAATATATAGCGAGAAAGATCTTTCACACATATAAGTGGTCACAAATGGCATCAAAATTTTAATAGCTTTTTTTGCGAGGTCAGGAAATTAGCAAAACATTTCAAGCCAAAAATTCAAAATCTCTCCTTCAAATTAACTTCCTTGACCTTAGCAGGAAGCTTTCCAGTTTTTAACCAAGTATCCATTATATAACGGTATGGTATCCTAATTTAATTTAAATTTAAATAAAATCGATTTTATGACAAAACTAAACTTATCAAAAAACCTCCAAAAGAGGTTAAAAATGTTGGGAAATTTCGAAAATTAATTAAAATTATGAAAAACTTAATAAATAGAAAAAAAATTCATACATATTTTAATATAAAGTTATAAATGAAATGTTTAAATATATAAAAGTTGAATGTTTAAATATAAAAGATTAAATTTAGAAAAAATGTTTACATTTTAAGTTTAATACATTTTAACCCTTTTTTTTCTACCTTTAAATCACATACTTAATATTTAATATTTAATAAAAAATAACATACCTGTATTTACACTAAATGAAATAAATTAAAACTCAAAGTTATTTTTTTAAATAATTGTACTTTTTGCAATAAAGGCAGATAAACAAATTTATTTTAATAAACACTTTTTAATTAAATATTAACTTTTAGTTAAAGATTAACATAAAACACATCCACCAGTTAGAAACTAAATTAAATACACGTCAAATTTCACATACGTATCACAAAACCAAGGTAACTCCCGCATCCTATGATTATAAATTTATTTTTAGAAACTATATTCAAATTTCAAAGGATTATATATTGAAATTTAAAGAAAAAATCGAATTATTCTCAAATATTTTTGATAATTTATACTTTTCTTACATTTTTAGTAAATAAAAAAAATTTCAATGTCATTGTAGCATTTCATAAATTTTCAAGGCGTAAAATTTTACAACAGAAAATTTTCAATGTATAAAATATAAATTATTATATGTTTATTTATATTAAAATTATAATAATTAAATGGATCTTATTTTAAAATAAATTACTAATGTTGAAATGGTTTTCGGATTTGTATAAATTAAAATGTATGTTATTGTGTATAGGAACATTGAATTATGATAAAATCCCCATAATAAAAAAAGTAGTCGAAACGATTAATTAATAAAAGAAATCTCCAAAGTTTATTTGTGCAGATAGTATCTTGGTGATAAGTTGAATATACCCAAAAACATTTGATCAGATTCGACATCAGTGAACTAGATAGAACTGATATTCGGTTGACACAAAATTCCACCAGATTAGCCTGATGATGAGGAACATTTTAAAGCATGTGTTAGTTGAATATGTAGAAACCTTGAGGTCGATTTGATAGAACCGAAATATAATCTGTTTTTGCAGCGAGTTGATTAACTTCTTTAGATAGTCTGTGAAGTATACAGGATTTGATGACGAGAAAATCAAGTAGATTAACTCGATGATGATGAACATTCTAAAACATGTGTTGATTGTATCTGTTGGTGTCTTGAGATCCATTTGATAGAACTGAGGCTACTATCAGTTTTGTACCCGAAGCGCAATAATCGAAGCTTTTGTAGATTAAATTTTATGATGATCATAGAAATAGTTTTGTTTTAAATTGGAATATCTGAACTACATTGTGTTCACTATTTATTTCCACAAGGACCTTTTAATCAAAAGTATGTATTTTTATAAAAACACCAATTCTAGTCATACAAAACAGTTCAGTAGTTACAATTTTAAAGCATAATTCACTACTATGATAACTATTTTATTAAATGATACTCTACGTCCGAAAATATGGTATACATTAAGAAAAAGGTGGGATAAAAGAAACCAATATATATTTCTTTGTTTTTATTTCTACTAACAAACAAATGGCCCTCAAATAAATTGGCATATATATAAAATTATTCACAGAAACAAAATTGCGTATTTTAGACGAATTAACTCACACACACTGTTTTAACCAAATGTAAAATTTTGGTCAAAATTGTGTTAAATTGAAAGGAAGAAGTTGCAAATCAAAATACCTGATACTTAACCAACGTAATGGCATACTCCAAAATGTGTGTAGTGTAAGAAAGATGAAAAATTGCATTATGGGGCCATTAATTTTGTTGTTAATATCTTGTTCCATAAAAGCTGTCAGGTTTTTGTTAAATTAAAAATTTTTATATTATTGTTTGTTTTATTAGATATTTGTAACTATTTGATAAATAAAATTATTGTAATTAATAAAACTTGTAAATGTATATCATATTTTCGGACAAGAAAAAAATCAAAGTGTATTCCATATTTGCGGACGGAGTTAGTATTATAGTATTATAAAATGGACTCATTTGAAGTAGACTGGCTGTTTGTTTACCAATAGCTGATATGCTATATAACAATGGTGACCGAATTTCTGTTCTTTGAGAACTGCGCTACGATTTAATCAACAGATAAAAATACGAGCAGAAATTTGAATATCTCTGTACCAGAAGCGGTTTTCCCAGTACTTTAATCTAATCATAAATTTGAAGAATCCAATTACCAAGTATAAGTCAAATTATAAACAATTGTTTTCTAACTTATAAATCAACAAGCCTTCTATCAGAACAATAAATTTAAAATATTTATTTATGTAGTCTTACTTACTCTTAGTTTAACGTGACCAGATATTTTTTGTTGGAATGCGGGACATTTTCAAATAAAAACCGCATAATCCGGGATGTCTAATCACTTCATACTAAACCCTATGCACGTAAATACACACTAATAACGTGTGTATTGTGGAATACTATGACAAGAACACTATTTTTATTTCTTCGCAAAAAGAATGTGTATATTTCATATTTAAATTGTATAAAGACTGTATACTGATTATTTATACTGATTATTTATATTTATACATTTTATGGGAAAAAGACGAATAAAGAAAAAAATAGAAGAAACAGAAGTAAAAAGAAGCAAAATAAAAACACTTTAAGTTTTTTGATATTCAGGAATTTTCGGGAGTCTTTTTTAAGTGATTTATATATATGAATAATATGAACCTTATACATATCTCTCTATATATAAAAAAAAGCTAAGGGTTCCCTCCATCCGAATTTTACTTTTTTTATTATTTTTTTTTCTTATTCTTTTTTTATTTTATTTAATTTTTAATTTTTTTTAATTTTTTTCATTTATTTATTTTTTTATTATTATTTGGGTTTTTTTTTATTTATTTATTCTTTTTTTTTAAATTTTTTTTTATTCTTTTTTTGGTTTTTTTTAATTTTTTTTGTTTTATTTTATTACTCTGTTTTCTTTTAAATTTTTTTTTATAAATTTTTTATCTTTTTTTTTGTTTTTTATTATTTTTATCATTTTTATTATTTTATATATATATTTTTTATTATTATTATTTTTTTTATTATTTTTTTTCTTATTCTTTTTTTATTTTATTTATTTTTTAATTTTTTTTAATTTTATTATTTTTTGGGTTTTTTTTTATTTATTTATTCTTTTTTTTAAAAATTTCTTTTATTATTTTTTTGGTTTTTTTTAATTTTTTTTGTTTTATTTTATTATTCTGTTTTCTTTTAAATTTTTTTTTATAAATTATTTTATATATATATTTTTTATTATTATTATTTTTTTTATTATTTTTTTTTCTTATTCTTTTTTTATTTTATTTATTTTTTAATTTTTTATTATTTTTTGAGTTTTTTTTATTTATTTATTCTTTTTTTTAAAAAATTTTTTTTTATTATTTTTTGGTTTTTTTTAATTTTTTTTGTTTTATTTTATTATTCTGTTTTCTTTTAAATTTTTTTTTTATAAATTTTTTGTCTTTTTTTTTGTTTTTTATCATTTTTATCATTTTTATTATTTTATATATATATTTTTTATTATTATTATTTTTTTTATAATTTTTTGTTGGGTTTTTAATCTTGATATGGGCGACATGGACTATCTGTGCATCTATTGTGGGGATGAACTTCAAAAATGGTGGATTTAAATGCTGTACGTTCAGATTGAACGTAAACACATTAAATATCTACCCTTACATGCTTAGTTTGAGTGGCCAAGCTAATCAGTGTCTGTATTTTGGGGCATTGTTAGGCCCAAAAAAAATGCTTGTTATAGATGTTCACGTATGGATTAGACGTAAATCTGTTAAATATCTACCACGACTTGCCCAATTACAAAGAAAAGAAACAGCCAAACTAATAAAAAAAAATTTTTTAACTCAAACCTTCTTTGTATACTATGTTATCTATTACATTTCCTTCAACTTGAATTAATATTCCGTTTCTTGATATACACCTAGATAAGGCCACATATAGTTGGCCATGTCCAAAAATAAGGTGAGCTGGTGTAAGATGTAATCCAACTTGTTCAAAACTCTGCCCCTGGATTTTGTTAATAGTCATTGCGAATGCAAGTCTAACCGGAAATTGCGTTCTATGAAGTATAAATGGACATGATCCATCATCTGCAGAGTTCAGTGTTATTCGTGGAATAGACACTATTTCGCCTTTGTGATCACCAGTTAAAATTTCACAATGTAAAATTTTAATCCCTATCTTACGTATGATTAATCTTGTACCATTACATAATCCATCTGTAATAATAAGATTTCGGATTAGCATCACAATTGCCCCTACTTTTAAATTTAATTTTGTGGTGGAAGCCCGGGTGGTGTGATTGATGCGAGATACTCTGGGGGATAGGCAAGAGATGTTGTTTCATCTGATTCATCAGCTNCTGATCAATTGTTTATAAGCTTATTTTGTCATATTTGTAAAGTCAAAGAATCGATTGTAATCCGTTATATCTGGTTCCGTTAGTCATTAACCCATTAGATAAATCCAATTGCGGATAAATTCGAATACTATTGAATAGACCGTTGTTTCTACTTTTAACATCCCTTCGGGGGAAAAATTGTTTTAATATATAATGAATGTATTATGTTCACTTGGTCGTGTTCTACATGTGTTTCAAATTTTCAAACCACAATTATATCTTAAACTTTTTTTTGACGGATAATTGACACATTTCCTGACTTTATGAAATTTAATTCCGCGCTTAAAGGGTTAAAACACACATGGAGTCAGGTCAGCTGTTCAAATATTAAATCAGCATCAAACCCAACAATTATTGTAAGGAACTAGTTAATCGGATAAATGATGATTGGTCAAAATTATATTACCAAATTTAACGCTTACTAATAAGTGAAGTTTAAGTAAAAATAAAATATTTTTATGTTTATATATATATAACTAATACTAAAAGATATCAAGAAAAGGATACCTGGGATTGTACATTTACTTTTGCACCGTGCTCAATTAGAAAATTAACGACATCAACTTTCCCAGCCAAACAAGCAATATGAAGAGAAGTATTTCCTTTTTTCGTTGCAGAATTCACGTCTGCATTTTTGCTCAATAGTATTTTGACAATGTCTACCAATCCTTCTTTCGATGCGATATGCAAAGCATTCAAACCATTCTATATGCAATGGGGGAAAAATCATTAAAAATAAAAAATATAACAATAAAATCTAATAGAATTTCCAATCATTTGATGAGATGTTAATAAAAGATTATTCATTTTTATCTAATTTATGAAGAGTGGTTATGAGAAATAGTTGTATTAAAAAGGAAAATAATGATTAATTAAATATTTCTGGGAGAGAGATAAGAACAAATATCAATAATAGTTTGACAACTCACGGCATTTGCAGTGGCTATATCTCCCCCATTATCGAGAAAATCTATTATTTTTTGTACATTTCCTGATCGAGCAGCTCGCAGAAAACTCTGACCACTATCCATCTAAATGAAATAAACTAATTAAATATTTTATATGCAAATATTATTTCATTAATTTCTGAAAAAAAGGAAAATATATTAAAACAAATCTTTGCACTAACCGTGTTGAGTTCATTAAATACTCGGAATGAAAGGAAAATGGTTTAAAAAAATACTTTTAATAGATATACATTTTATTTATAATAGTTTAGTAACGTCGGATTTGGCTTTATTGTGATATTATTTGTATGAGTCCTTCTGTGAAACAATTTCATTTCTGTCAAAATAATGTTTATAAATCCTTCATATTAATGTCGCCAGTGTTGAAGGAATGTGGCACGCAAATCTTGCGATTGCTAATTAATCCTCTTACCAGTCCATCCGATCGAGCTGAAACTTGGCGAATATATTCATTGTCGATGACAATGCGCTTTATTAAGTTTTGCTGCTACACACAGACAAGCAAGTGTTCAGAGCACTAAAACTTAAAATTCTAACGACTTTTTGAATTTTGAAAAATAATTATATGAATTTGAAAATTATTTGAAACCGTCAGATTTCGCATATAAACGATTTGTACTAAAAACTTTTTTTGTGGGTTAATTTTAGTCTGTCAAATTTCAGAGCGTTATAAAGTTTCAAGTTTAACAAAAGTTACCAGAAAACAATCTTTTTAAGCAATTGAAGGAAGAGAAAACCCGCCTAAAACAAGGATTTGTGATTGGTTAAAAATTAAAGAAAGTCAATAAGTACTTCGTGAATTCCTCAACATATGTAACGGGTGGCCGGACAAAATGTTCGCGGAAAAAAAGTTTAAATTATTTTATGTAACTTTTAAAATTAATTTAATTTAACTTTTTCATTGATTATTCCATATTACCCTAAGTCAGGGTTGCCAGACCTCCCGATTTCGTCGGGAGTCTCCCGTTATGAAAGTATATTTCCCGACTCCCGATATACATGCTAAAAACTCCCGATTTGTAAAATGCTATATAATAAATGTAGTGTTCATTATTAGTCAGCCATCCTTCATCCTTCATTTTTTTTCGTTACTCCAGACATGATGTTTTCAAAATATGGCAACCCTGCCCTAAATTCTTGTCTATAAGTCGCAGCTTATCGAAAAAAAAGGTTTTGAAAAAGAAAAATAGAATATCAGCTTATACACAAAATCAATTTATTAAAAAAAGTTATACATTTTTAAAAATTAATTTTTATTAATTAAATCCATCAAATTCCTCATCAGATTCAATATTAAAGAGTTTAAACACCTCGTCCAAAAAATCTGGAATTTCAGATTCCATTTGATTTTCGGATTCTTCTTCGTTATCAGTGGGACGAGATATCACAATTATTAGCGCTTCAGTTGGATATTCGCAGATATTTATTGCTTTAAATCCATTTTTAATGCAATCCGCGATTACTTCACACAAACATTCGTCGATCCATTGACATACTTCAGCATAAGAGGCCCCTTTGATTGATCCGGACTTAGTGAATTAATGGTAGCCATTGACCATCCAGTCCTACCATTTCTCATGCATTTTGATTTTAAAAGATTTAATAACGCTTTAATAACCGGGGAGTGAGAAAAACGCCAATATCTAAACACTCTCCCCTCTTACAGAAATGAAATAGGTGTGAGTGAGACCACCGACCTTCTTATTAATTATAGCACATTCCACTCATCCATGAGTCCGGTTTATCTATGATAGGATTTTATTTTAAAAATTCGTATGATTTTTGGTCTCCGGCTGTGTTTAAGTGTCGTGTGATTATCTGTCGCATGTTTAAATGTCATGTAACCCTGTGCATTCAATAGAAATTAATCCAAAAAATTATAAACATATAAACATGTTATAAATTAAGCATGTTTATGAAAATATGCCTGCCTGCAAATCAGATTTTATTTCCTTAACCAAATATAGTTCTAATTATTATTAAAGGTGAAATTTTATGATATCATCTTATTTATTCATTATATCATCAATAATTATAATAAATATTGGTACTTTCTTGGCTCACTAATTCACAAAACAAAATTTAATTTTCGTTTCTTCTTTTACAATTCTTGGATTATTTTCTGTGGTTTGGGTTATTTCATGGTGAAAATGTAGAAGAGTTAGTCCATTCAGTCTAGTTTTGATTGTCGAATTTCTCAGATAGGTTTTCAAACAGCAGTGTTGAGAATGAACCCTCGGTACAGGTGGATACAATAAATTTTGAAAAGATATGTAACAATTTATCAGATTTGAATGAACGGTTGAATGACACAAGTGCATTTCTTCTAAGGCACTTTTGGCAGATACATCTCTCTAAATTCTACCACTGATGAATTAAAATTGCAATCCTAAACATCGATGTGAAATTTCCCAAGATTAGTAAAGTCTATCAAGTGTTTGTTTGAGAATGAATGTGAATCATTTGGAATCAAGACTGAAAATTTTGAAGAAGAGTTTCATGATTTAAAAATCATGATTGAAGTTTAGAGAAAAAGGCGGCCAAAAACGGGAAGTAAATTAAAATTCTGTAATAATTTTTATCTGATATTGCTGGGACACTGCATCGATTGGTTAGTATTTAGGCCTTGAAAATGAAAATTCATAATTTTTTACAACCGTAGTAACCATATTGTAAAGATTATGAAATTCTGTTTGCTACATCTCGTAAACATTGAACTTTGCAGCCGACAATTATCTTTTGCAGCCGACAATTATCTTCTGCAGCCGACAATTATCTTCTGCAGCCGACAATTATCTTCTGCAGCCGACAATAATTCCACTAGGTCAAGGTTTTGCTTATGGAACTCCATGCAAAGTAGAATTTTGTAATTGAAACTTGATCTATACATTGCAATATTGCATTGTAACCTGTTTGTTACATTGTGCTTAACAGTTTCATAGATTGAGAAGAAAGTATCACAGTCAACCCATTTTGAAATTTCCTGTAATCTTTGTAGATTTTTGAATGCAGACAAGGAGTTATGTCTTTCAGTCTATCTTGTGAGACATAATTATTTCAATCTGTCTGATTTCATTTTTCGACTTATTTGTAGGATTGCTACCTCTTTGGAATATTGAAGAATTTTTAGATTTTGCCAATTGTTCCAATGCATTTGCAAGCACATGGCACTTGACACGTATTATATATAGGTAAATTCAAATTATGAGCTGCACAATGTACGTATATTGCCTTTGAAACACCTGCTTTCATAATAGATTGAACACCATTAAACTACCCACTGCTCCATCCTATCCTTGAATGAGCATCTTCTTTATGTCTATCTCATATAATCAGAATTTATCCATAATTTTAGTGGCAACGCCATTCCTAGTTATTTCACCAAGGGGTAAAAATTGTAGGAATACTTCAACTATTGAATTTTTTGTAATATCAACGGTATAACCACAGAAAGGTGATTGTTCTACTCCAGAAATGTCATCTATTCCATCCATTAGAATTGAAAAACCACCAACTTTATTTATTTTTATAACTTATTTGAACAGAATGATAGAGTTTCATGCACCAACAACTTCATTCTGTATTGTGAGACTTATATATCGAGCGTTGCAACTGCTAAATAGAACTGATTTCTCTAGAATATCATCAACGAGCCAGAAAACGAACTAAAGATCTAAAATTTAAATCATTTTCGTTAGGTCCCTTTAATGTTATTGGTACATAATCCCAGTGGTCTTCAATGCTAATACTTGGTGTCAGCAAATAAGAATAGTTTCAATGATTGAAGTATCTATTGATAGGGTTTCCAAGTTATGTTTTTTTTCTCGGTATTTAACTGCATATCAATTGGCTTTTGTCTTCCAGATTTAACTAAGTTCAATTGATTAGTTTCCTCAATGTAATTTTTATGATACTGTGTGGATTGGTGTTCATAAAATATTCCACATGCATCTTGAATCTTGTTTTGCACTTACTATACCAGTACAATTTTGTGAAAACAGAACAAATAATTTACAGAAAGTCCCTTGTTCACAATCAGATTAGGCCAGTATTAACCACAGTGAAAACTATTTCATCTGGAAACATAATTTCCGCGTGACTACAGCAGGAAATTCATAAGAGTAATCTGACTTCCACAAAATTTTTTAAATTTCTAATTTCTTTTCCTCTGTGACTGCAATTTTGACGTATATTCTAATGTCATAAGGATATACAAAAGAAATTGTTGCGTTGGCTGAACTTTATTGCACTCTTTTTCTGTTTTCCTTCCACAACCGTTTCTTATTTTTCATATGGAGTATTACTTTCAAATAATACTCTATCTGCTAAATTCGATTCAGCCGAAAGATATTGCACTTGGAAGTGAAATAGTTCAAAATGCTGCTATGTGGCTTTTTCTTAGACATTTGCCAAACAAATATTTTTATTTTTATTAGTGATAAAGAAAGCTGGACAATTTTCGATTTATATAAATTTGTAACTCTTCAACCCTCCTTGTCAGTGCCACAGTTTCTTAATATCTAAATGACATAATTTTATGTTATCACATAATTTTGAGTAACTATCACCAATATTTTGTTATCCTACAGAACCGATAGTAATTCATCTTTAAAACATTTAATACTTTTTAAATATTTCTCTTGTTTAACCTCATCATCCAATAACTTTATGATTTCTAAAAAAAAGGTTTCTGTTTCTTTCTGATGATTTTCACAATACTATATTTAGGCTCATATACGACCAAGAAAATCAGGGTAAAAGGTTATTGATTTTCGTGCCAATATATTTGGGGTTTACAATTTTGTTACGTCCCAATAGCTAAAGGAGTGGATTTGAAAAATAGGAATTGACTGTTAGTCTAAATTTAACAGTTGAAGCATTAAGTTTATAATTTAAACACTTTTTTGAAACTCTTAAAATGAAAAATTTAAAAGTGCATATAGATCATATATTATGTTGTAGCAATACAAACTTACCAATAACAATGCAGCAATGCGGTAAAGAAAATTCAAATAATTAGGAAACGAAGTTGTTTTGGGAACAACTTTCTTTGAGATATTTTAAAATTTTAAAGCAAATTGAAATATCTCAGCGACATAAAACCCAATGGAAACTTTGATTATTTTTTTTAATATTGAAAATAGTTTATTATTATGAAATTAATCGCGAGAACAAATTAAAATTAAATGATGAATTTAAGATTCTTAAAAAGTTCTAGAAATTTATAAAGCCGAATTAGTGAGTTATTTTTTTATTAACAAATATTTTATTAAAACTTTTTTAATTTAAAATTCTACTAACCTCTATTCCAGAATTGCTCTTATTCGCTAATCTGAGCATTGACAGATAGTAAAACTAAATCCCTATTTGTCTTAATGAGTATATATCATTTGATTATTCCCTTTAATCAATGGGGAAATCCGTGAAAGAAATCAAATCAAATCAATGCATACACTCTCGTGTGTGTCTGGTCAGATTTGCAAATCAAAATAAATATATTGATTAGGAAATTTGTGCTTGAGTTTTAATTCATAAAGTTCAATAAAAATTATTTAAATATTAATATGAACCTAATTTAACTATACTTAAAACTCTAGACAATTAATATCAAACGATTTTTTAAATGAATTCAATACAGTTAACTGAAGTTTTTACAAAGTTTAATTGAATATTATTCAGCATTTTGAAATTTAGTTTTTATATATGAAGGAACATGCTAAAATTAACTTTAAATTAATATAATAAAATAAAAGTATAAATAAATCTATTACCAGATAATAAAATTTCATTTGATTGCTAATAAAAATTAATACCTTTGTGACTGGCGAGGATAAATCTGATGATTTATCTTTATTTTGATCAATGTCTTCTTTTAAAGTCATTTTCAAAATGTTTGTAAATATATTGACTTATTTAAATAATTGTCTCAAATTGGGCAATGTAAATGGTTAATTAAAACGAAAATATTTTAAAATACAAGATAATTTTAAATATTACAATTTTAATTGACTATCTATGAATATCTATAAATATATCCTACAAAATGTACAATTGTTAATTTGTTAAATTAATAATAAATCATTTTATTGGTTTAATATTCCAGAATAAAGCATGAATGTTTTTCAATTAAAACTAAAATTAACATCTTAATATTTTAATACATCATACCGTGGTTGAAACGTATACTATAATGAATTAAAATGCCCAAATATTTGTAGTTTCCAATTTAGCCATAGTAACATCGTAATTTTATAATTTAGGCCCTGACAGTGTAAAATATTTCCAGGCTAACCCTAGGCTCTTCATTAGGCTAAGTTTGGGTAGGTTGAAAATTTTAAATATTACCCGGTTTCTATGTGTTTCCTGAAATCGCACTTAGTGACACCAGTATAAAATTATTTGTAAACGTCAATTAAATAAATAGAATAATATTTGAATGAAAATGAGTGCCTGAAAACAATATGATGAGAGAGTGAAACTATTCAAATTTTCCAAGTCTTGAGTGAAAAAAGTGAAAAGGGTTCGTTTTGAGGCAGAACGCTATGCAAACATTCGAAAGTTGTACACGATCAATACATCATGCTCGAATATGTTAAATTATCTAACAAAGATTAACAGGCATGTGAAAACAGAACTAAAAAAGTTAATGATTATTGGTTGTCGCGGGATTTTTGAGACCCCAGAGCACTTATTTGTACAAAAATTTAATAAAATTGATTTTCTAACAATTTTTAAAGACTTTTGTTACACAAACATGCTCTTTTTAGGATGGAAAATTCTATGCTTATAAACTTTCTGTGGGCATTGTTTTTTTAAATATTGCTTTGAACTTTGTGAACTTTTAACAGATGTTTTTAAGTTTGGGAGTTTTGATCACTGATATATGAGTTGCAAGCACATTTTTTTCCAAGATCTGGGTTTCATTCCTATATGCAAAAATGCAACATTGATCTATTATAGAAAAGAATATTCCATATGATCATATTCTACATTTTCGCTGATTGCCATAGGATCTAACCAATTTATCATAGTTTTCTACACCTGGTTTGGTGGCGTTGTAGCACTAAATTATTAAACATTTACCCTCCTTTTAATAAGGTTCACCAGGATACATTGGTGACAGCGGAATCACAGTTTCATTTTTCTTGTCCCAAAATGACACAATTGTTGTCTCACAGTTCTTGAAATGTATTGGATCTCCATTTCATTTCCCTTGTATACTTCTGCATGCTGGAGGTAACTTTCTTAGATTGGACCTCATTGTGCTGTTGGGCCAGGCCTAAAAATAGCAAAATTATTTTGATTTATTTTTCATTTCTTGTTTAATCAATCATAATTAAGTAATCAAAATTAAAGAGTCTGCTGAGACAACCCATATAACAATGAAAACCGTAACAAAATATTTAAAATTAATGTAAAAACAGCAAGTAAAAACAAAATTAAAAAATTAATTAAAAATGAATATTAAAATTAGAAAAGCAAGCAGTTGCACAAGAAACACATCTTAAAATGCATGAAAATACAAAATAAATCGCCGGTAAAAGCACACAACAGCAGAAAACATTATCCTATCCATGAGATAAGGATGGTGTGTAAAGCCGATCATTCGATCAAAGAAAGAATTTAATTTAAAAGCAATAAATTAAAACAAATAAATAAATGAATCAATCAGAATAATCGGAATTCGAAAGTTAAAATTGATCATTAAAACTGATGAAAAACAATCTAGATCAATCCTGATTAGTCGAGGGAATTTACAAAAAACTATATAAGGGACAGTCGCATCAGACACTTTACCACTTTTATCAATCTAAAAATTTGGTCAACTATCTACGGATCACCTTTTTTAAATAAAATCTAAAAGTTTTTCAGACCACTTCAATTCTATTTTTATCTAAATCGTTATCGACTAAATTTACTCAGATACTATATTTTGGAATCGTTAATTTTATTGGAATCTTTGGAACAATATTTATGTAATTTTTATTTGTTATTATTATGGTTAAACATATAATTCTTTGTAATGTGGTTTATTCATTAAAATCTTATTGGTAAAACCTTGTTTTGTTCTTTTCATAATGATTTTAATTTTTTAGGATCTTATGAATTTTGTAGCTCGACCAAACCAGGTCCTAAACAGTGTGTTGATTGATTTATATATATATATATATATATATATATATATATATATATATATATATATATATATATATATATATATATATATATATATATATATATATTGTCGCAAATTGATGGAGTGCAGCCATTAGTTGTCTTCCTACAGGCTAATTTGCAATATTCTCTCGCTATCAGTGGGAAGGTGTTACAGCGATCTCCTCCTGGGATAGTAGCGCAGCCATCGCTGACCTTTTAAATAAATTAATATTGCGACTACAAAGTATTGAAAGAAAAATCCTGCCAAAAATCAAATAAAAACTTCAAAAACTGCACTTTTTTCTTGGAAAATTGTAAAAACGGAAAGACTGGAGATTTACATCTCCCGGGTCGTAGCTAACCGGGAGACGGGTGACGAAACCCGATTCCGGGAGACTCCCGTCAAAGACGGGAGTTGGCAAGCCTACCAGCACCACTATTGACACACGGATTCTCGTTATTAAAACTAATAATATTAAAGTTCGAATTAGTAATATGGAGAGGCGCCCAAAATCATTATTACTAGGGACATCCGTAACTCCATTTCTACAACTAATGCCCTTCAGAGGATTATGCTCAGTATACTACTTAATGTTTGTAAAACTTAACCACGAGTACTGCAACTTCGAGTCAATCTATCCCAATGTAAATAATGATCTTGATTGGAATTAACTATTTGAACAATATGAAGCCCAACACTACATTTCAGATTAAATTTGCACATTTTTTTCTTTAACCCCTTAACGCGCACTGACGTATATATACGTTCGCGCAAAACCGGACAAAATGTGCAGTGACGTGATAGTTTTAGTTTATTATTTTTCAGCTAATAAATATTATTATTTTATTGTTACATTATATTGTTATTTATTGAAATTGGTCCAAATATATATTTTCTTAAAGAAAAAAAATTGATTTTTTTTTGTCGTATTTTTTAAATTGTGCGTTAAGGGGTTAATTAAAACTACTTTCAAATTGGATAAATTATTATGCAATTCTGCATAAATTCTCACGATTGTTATTAAACCTTTTTTTCTATCCATGTGCATTATTAATTCTATTTATCAATTTTAAATTACGACCTACAAAGTTATTTAATTACTTTTGTGGAACCAATAGCTTTTATCATACTTTACCAAATTAATTATTAAATTTTCATATATATAATTCATGTGTTGATTTTTAGAGAACATTAACTTCAAATAAGTTGTTTCTGATTTTAAAAATCGACAAAAAACTGAAACCGCATCAATAAATTCATATCACTCTTTGATCGAACTGAGAAAATCTAAAGATTTCAATTCGAAAAAATATTCACAATACTTAACTAAAATTTTAAGTTAAGTATCTATTGCCCACGTAAAATCTCACCATAAAGTTTTATCTGGACTCATTATTTGCCTCATACAAAAACGAAATAAGTTTTAAAACATGAATTAAACTTGAACATTTATTAAAACTTTATGATTTTGCTTCTTGTTTTTCTTTCAAATCAATTTGTTCTACTTCTTTTATCAGAGCTTCAATTTCACTTTGAGCAATAAGCTTAACATAAGTCTTGTCATCCTTACGTTTCATTACTGCTAATTCAATCTAATAAAAATTTAAAAAGTATATTTACATATTATTAAGACAAACCTTTTCCGCTGTTAGTTTTGACATAGTCATTGACTTATAAAGTATTTTAACACAAAGTTTTAAGCCACTTTCAACGTCAAGTTTTTCGATATCATATTCTTGCTCTAACATTGAAGAAGCTGCAGCCGAGTTAGAGCCAATACAAGTAGCTTTCCATCCAACGAAATTACCAGATGGGTCTGATTGGAAAAGTTGATAGCCATATTCTTTATCCCATCCAATAAAAAGCATGGAAACTCCATATGGCCGACGACCACCATACATAGTATATGCATGCATCAAATCACAGATCTGTGTAACTAATTGATCAACTGGAATTGGCTCTTGCAAAGTTAGCAAATGACGTTGGGCATTTAATCTCATTTGATCTAACAAAATATTAGCATCTGACGTAATTCCAGCTACTGCACATGAAATATCTTCATTAATTTTGTAAATCTTTTCAGAGAAAATTGTTTCATCTAACAACTTATTGTAGCTTCTACGTTCAGCTGCTAAAATTATGCCATCCTTCGTAACCATTCCTAAACAAGTACCAGCATGACCAACAGCTTCCATTGCATATTCAACCTGATATAAGCGACCTGTTAGCAAAATAAATTATGATTAAAAATATTCTTAAAACCTTCTGGTGAAAAAATAGTGGTTCGAGTATCATATCTGCGGGCCATAATAACAATTTCAGCAAAATTTAAATTAAATGAATGAGGAGATTATATAAACAAACAGCTTTAATGAAAATTAAATTAAGTTATTCTGGTTAAAAATTAAAATAATTTATTAAATTACAGATTTGTATATTAAATGTCTTAAAATTAAATATTTAATTAGAAAAATTTTAAAAAATTATATATTTTTAGTTTTATTTTTTTCGTATCAAATCTTTCAAATATACTTCTGAAAAATTTTGAGTTTCCAAAATTGATGATAATAATACTAAGAAACTCTCTTATAATATGATATTCCATATAACGCGAAAGCAAAACCCAGAAATTTTTGCATAACATATGTTATAACTTAAGAATCAGGGTTGAACTAGTATAATTGGTGTAGGACAAAAACAATTTTGGAATAGAGAGGTTTTACTGTTGCGATAATCCATAGCAAAGAAAAAGCACCAAATCAAAATAAAATACAGAAGAAAACATCAAGCAAACACCAAGAATAACAAAAATATAACACAAATAAAATACATAAAAATTAAAATAAAATCATTACAAAATGCAAGAAGTCTAACATGAAATTATGTTGAGGTCCCAATATTTAATTTGTTGAGGTTGTAAAAGTAAATTATTAAATTATATCAAATCGAATAATTCAGAATAAAAGGACAACCGAAATTGATGGCAAATAAAGATATGATAAAAACAGAACTATAAAAGGATACAATCAAAAACGAAATGGGAAAATCCGCAAACCTGAGGAAGTGCAATAAAGTGAAATGTTATTGAAATTGAAGCTGGAAAACGGGAGAGGGGTAGATTAGGGCATGGTGAAGAAGAAAGTGAGCAAGAAATTGTTAGAAAATGTTTATAAAGGATCGTAAAACAGGCAAATATGAAAAACACAAAATATTAATCAATTAATTAATTGGCTAATTGGAAACCCGAGCTAATGGGAAGCCCGGGCCAATGGAGAATCAGAGCGATGAAGAAAACCCGAGCGCGGCGATTTGAAAGGATAAACAAAATTGGAATTCAGAGGGCAATTATCCAAATAGCCGGATAAACGAGTGTAAACAAAAGAAAGGGAATTACTAAGAGGGTCAACAGAAATAGCTAATTAGAGAATGATAACTAAGGAAGTCAAAACCAATTAGGTCAAAAATGGAGCAATTACAACGATTATGGAAGTATATAAAGAAACTCCAAATTCAGATAGTCGGCAATAGCCTTAGGCAGGGAAGAAGAAACTGACAATAGGAATTTGAGGAACAAAGACAAGAAAAGGAATTATAAAAGAAACTGGAGAGTTAGAAAAGGAATATTAAAAGAGTTCGGATCAGAGGGTGGAATCAAAAAAAAGGTGAAGCTTATTTTTAAATCGCACAAGGTCGAGACCTTCCAGAGCGGAGTTCGATCGGAAATTGTTAGCAAAATCGTGGTTAACTAAAAGTTGTAATTATTTATTGAGAATTGTAAATTTGCTATAAAACAAATATACGTTGGGAGTTTGTGTTTATTAATTTTCGGAACACATGGAGTCAGAGTAACCAACGGTTGATTTTTAGTATCATAAAACCCAACAAATTGATTGCTCAAATATTTATTAAATATCAAAAATTACAAAATGACAATCAACTTTTTCAGTTCAATAATTATTTTTGAAATTTTAAAAATAGATGGTTCCTATATAGCTGTTATTTATTATGTATATCTTCTATGCACTCCGTGCTTAGACTTCGTGTAGAACGTTTCTGTCTGTTTTATTTTATTAAAACCTCTTACATATTATCTTAGAAAGATCATTTTCTTTTAGAATGAAGTTAAAATGTAGAATTATATATTACAAAGACATCAAATACATAAATTAAATACATGAAGTTCAATAAATAAGATAATTAAATATGCACAGGGTCAATTATTGGGATCAATTATTGTAAATTACTACATAAAATAAATTAAATATATAATGTAAAATTAAGTTCGATAATTAAAATTATCAAATATGTATAGGATAGTCAATTCGGATATCGTTATTGAATAAAGCAGTGTTTCCCAACCTTTTGGTACTGCGTACCACCTTGATCATTTTCATTATATAATGTACCCTTTTGCTTTAAAATTTTATATAATGATTAAATTTATAAAATAATTCTAAAAATAAATTTAAAACGAAGCGATTTACATTTTAATTACATTTATATAAAAGATTTACTTTATGCTTTGATTTTTAAACTTAGTTTATTTTTAAAAATACATTATTGATTCGAAAATATAAACAATAAATAAAAACAAGATTATATATATTTTTCTGTATTAATAAAATTTTAATAAGACATTTTTAATCTAATTAAATTTTTTTTATTTATCTTTTAATATTTAGTTAATAGAAGATTGAAAAGGCCTGTGTACCCCCAAAAAATCCATCGCGTATCCCGGTATGGGAAACACTGAAATAAGGTAATTCGATACGATTATTGTTTGGATTGAGTTCGATCTTCTTGGAATTATTGCCGCTCTTCTGCACATACATATTTTCGGTAGCTTTTTTTGTAGCTTTTTTCTGAATATATCATCACTCTTCTATTGCAACGTTTGAATCCGGTCCTAATTCTTTGTCTGATTCGTCTCTAAACATATCATCATGGTCCTTGTCGGTTATCTCTTCTTCAAACAAAAATCATTCCTTGTCGGAATCTAGGTCACATTCCATCAGTTTTCTTGAATATAATTTGGGTTCTTTTGTTTCGAGTTTGACTGGCTGCACAAGTTTCTTTTAATTTCTTCCTCGATGAAAATAACGTCGTCATTATTATCTCTCAACTCGTCCTCAAAGGTTCTTCGAGTTCCGTTTCAATTCTCACTGGGATGGTTCTATATATATATATATCTTCACTGCCACTTTCTCTAATTGGGTATAACTGATTTTCATTTTGTTGGACTTGATTTTTCCTAAACGCTTCAGAATTCTATTTAAAGAGTTCCTCCCATTAACTTTCTACAATTCCATTTGACTTTTACTATCGTGGTGGTCTGTTTAGCTAAGAATGGTTCTGGTTCACGCAATATCTGATTGATATGTCTATCTCTATCCCGCCTTTTATGATGCTTAATTGCTTGGTAGGCAAGAATTGATAATTTTATTATGTGTAGTGTGGACATTTTTCACGAATGAGCACATAAATATGTCCTCCGATATCTCGTGGACTCCTATCACATTATATAAATCCATCGTGAGAGCTTTAAATTTATTATTAATGTCGAAAGCAACAATTATTTTACCACAGAGGATTTTCTGAATATCCACTAATGCCTGATATTAATCCTCGTTTCCAATTCTATTTTCACTGTTGGCTTTTGTTCTTTCATGGTAATAATGTGAGATTTTTTGTTCTGGTGTAATTTTTTGTCGTAGATCGTTGTTTTTTACAATTTCCAGTGCTAATTTCGACAACAGGTTTGAAGTTGCTGTTTGTGTTATTTCTAATTGCTGGAATGGATTCGGAATATTAGGGACATATAACACTTTCACAGTGATGATGCAGGGTAAATTATTCATTTGTATGGTTAACTCGTTGAAATCGACAGGGAAACTTCGATCACTCTATATCGTCTTTATGGTCACGGTTCAATTTCTTGTTGTGATCATTGATATCTTCTGTTGGAAGATTGACGCATCCGTCTTTGTATATGTAAAACAATATCTGACGTGATTGATACTTTCTTTCCTTCTCTTGCAGCTTCTTCCACATTGTGGTATCTGTCGTATGATCCAATTAGCTCTCGCAATTTTACTCTTCGAGTTTCATTAAATTTAATTAAATGTAATTCCCTTTCCTCTATTTTGACTTTCATGTCGTTGGGTATACAAACTTGGCTTGGAAAGCTGTGGACGTTAAAGGTATTTTTAGAACTATACACTCGTCAGTTAACTATACATTATGATTTCTTGTTGTTGTATTTTTCGTAATTCATCATTTAGTAAATAGAAATAAGACAATTTTTGAGTTTATAAATCTTTATTTTTATTTCATATTTAAACAAAGTTTAAATAATTTGATTATTATAAATACTTATTGTATTTATCATAATTATTTAATTGATTTTGCTACATAGACCTCTGCCGAGGTCATGGAGTGTTATTACTATTATTACTATTGACATTGTCGATTTCCTTTTCCTTTTACTTGATTTTATAGTTATCTTGTTACTAAATATTTTACTGTTTCATCTGTATCATCTTGTTGAACGGTTGTATTATCGTTTATGTTTTCTTTATTATTTTCTAATAGATTCTCGCCATACAGAATTTTCCATCCCACATTTAGCTTTATCCACTTTATTGCATCCTGGATTTTCTCTATTGTCTCATATAAATTGTCATAGTTATTATTGAGTGGTTGAAAAATTACTTCGCTACCTACCGGTGATTTTACAGTTCCTTTAGAAGATGCGTCCCAGTCTAAATAAGCTATCATAGTTGGTTTCCTCATTTATACTCAATTCTACTGATAGAATTGGTGTTTCGATTTCAAGACTCTGTTGTGTTTCTATAACATCCGATATGATATTATTGTCTATTGCAATTAATCCGTAATCTATCATACATTTGTCGTTCATCAACTTTATACCACTAAAATACAATTTTATCTTATCATTTATATCTGTTTCTAAACTTTTGTACGTTTATTTTCTGCAAATCTCTATCTGTTGCTGAGAAACAAATCTATAGTATTCCATGGCCCTTTCAACTGCTTTTTCTTTTGGCAAGACACGGTAAATTAAAAATATTGTTTCAATCCATGCGGCAATAAATGAAAGAATTATCATTGAATATTTATATATAACACGATCATTAACCATATTAAGAACCAGTTTAATAACGGAAAACACACTGGTAATTAATGTAGATACAGAAATATACCAAGGAAATTGTGATTTAACACAACCATAAGCGATTTCTAAATACAAAAACCTACAACCAAATAAAACGGTCATATCGAATAATGAATTGTTAAAAGTATAATTGAGAACTTCCTTTTTCAAATTGTCAATAAGAGGTGGATGTTGCTGCAGATGTATTATCCAAAGAAGAACACATATCACTAAGTCGATTAAAATAATTAAACATAACATTCGACGCACTGGTGATGATTTTAATTCATCTGTCGCACCTTCTACGTGAAGATTACTGGCAAGACCATATATGTTTTCTATTTAATGGATCAAACTTTTTAAAATAGCAGCTCTTTCTGATATACTCGACATATAAGATTTATATAGATTTCGATAAGACCGTTTTTCTATTTGATAGATCAAACTTTGTAATATTGAATTGAATAAACAACTTGAAATCTCTTTATTTTTACTGCAAATCCTTTCAGTGTAATGAATTTTAGTACATATCATTTGCCGAAATTCATCTTTACTGATGCTTTGAGAAATATCATAATTTCCATTAAATACTTCATAAACTTCTTCTCGAATTAAATTAGGATTACTAGAATATACAAATCGTTTGATCCATTCGTTCAACAATTTCAATGACCAGTCATTTAAATAGATTCTATCGACAAAGGTATTATTCGCCAAACAATCTTCAGCAATGTTGGATTCTTCCATAAATTACGCTACGGTAAATGTATCCTTCTATCAAATTACATAACCATAAAAAACAAATCAATTCACAATCAATTTACCAAGCCAACGACATTCAAATATTCAATCCAAAATGCAACTCAGGATTGACCACTATCAATTACTATCTTAGCTCTCAAATTGTCTAATAGTTTATCAAAATTATTCCTTTTACATTCGAAGTTATTATAATAAAAAGAAATAGTTCATATCTTACTTGCTGAATTAAGAGCTTATTATAAACAAATATGTGATGAAGAATAAACTTTGTATCTCTATTTTTTATTTAAACTTTTATTATGTTTTATGTGTTTGTTAGTAGGGGAGATTTGGGACACTTGATCCCCATTTCAAATTTTACGCTTTTTCATTATTTTTTGGCTATTTTTTGACTGAAATCGATGTTGACACACCCAACGTGAAAATAAACCAAATATCAAAAAGCTGTTTACGACGAACATTGTGTTTGGGTTAATTTTAATTCCCACGTGCTGTTGACTTGATTTTTTGGAAAGTGAACTTTTTTATTATACAACATAATATTAAACATTTACTAAATGCTTTATCATCAGTGTATTTTATGCTTAAAAAGGTTTGGCGCACTTTGAATGGCTTACCTGGGAGACTTAATCCCAGGGATCAAGTTGTCTTGATGTAACGAAGAAGACTTGATTCCTGCAGGGGTCACAAAAAATCGCTTGGCACTAAAACACATTTATCTAAATTTTCTATAAACTATGTTATGATATAACCTAAGTAAGCGTTATAGATTTGAGAGCAAATATATCTTTTACTATCGCTTAGGCCTTTGTTCTCCCGCAATGTACTTTTTTCGCGATTGTTGAGTTCTCATATATTTTAGAATTTAATTTTATTCCACAGTCAGTACTTAAACAGCTGTGGTGATGCATAATTGCATGATAAATGCTTGCAAGTTCAATTTGAGAAACTTTGTATTCGTCTGAACTATCTTTAGTGTAAATAAAAGAAGTTAATAATTGGTTGTTTATAAGCTGATTAGTATATTTTTGAGCAACCGAATTTAAATGTGTGAAAATTGCACGTTCTCCGTCCCATTTACTTTTATGTTGGAATGACAATAAATACAATTCCAATTTTTATCGCCAGTCTTTCGCAACCAATTTTTATACTTTGCGTTATTTAGCCATTCATTATTAAAAGATGTTTCAAATTTTCTCTTTTTTTATTCTTTCGGGACATATTATTGCCTTCCGTGTCCATTATAATTAAAAATCTAAATCAAAAATGAAAAATCAATTCTACACTATACAAACAATAATAATAACAAAACTACAAATAAAAAAGTTTACAGTATTACCTTGATTATGTTACTTCTTGTTTTAAAAAAATATCATTTAGAAGTCCAGAAAAAACACGTCTTAACTTATCTAACCCGTACACAACGTATAAGTTCGTATAATATGCAGCACACGTGCGGAAAAGTACTAACACGGGGAATTACACGGGAAATTATTCGATTTGATATAATTTAATAATTTACTTTTACAACCTCAACAAATTAGCGTTTTTACTTTATGTCACTTTCTGGTTAAAATATCGTTTTACTCTCTTTGATTTTTCTTAGCATAGACTGCTCAGATTTCTATCACTATCTTTCTTTTCCATATATTTGTGCATGATTTCAGAGGCTAGTGCATAACCAACAAGCCTCAGTTTACTACTAAATTATCAGAATTCACAGCGGACAGGAGATAGTAAGTCATAGTGTTCTTCGAAACGTGTTCATGCAGCAGGATAACACTATTAGTTTATTGAACTGAACCTAGGCTCAATGATCCTTTTAGGCAGACATGATCAACCCGTAGCCCATTTTATGACTTTTTGCGGCCCAATTGAAGTTTTCAACTTCTATATAATTTTAGATATTTAGACTATAGACTGTTGAAACATAGACTTTCAATTGTTAAATTTTGCAATTTTGTATATTATGAAAAATAATTATTTGACTTTTAAAAATCGTGCACAACTTAAAACATTTTACAATTAGACCGCCAGAAGCACCTAGGGAGTGTTAGACACGTCGACTAACTGTCTGACATCAATCTGACATTCTGACAAGTGCTATATTCTTCAAAACAAGTACAATCTGGTCGACTTTCAACTTTGTTGTAATTGTAATCTGTGTTTGAGGTAAAATAGGGATACTTACTGTTTTTTTGATCGTATCAATAATTATCATATTTATTTCGATCAGATATTATATTTATTCGTCGTAGCTAAAAGAAAAATTGAAAAGAAAAGAAAACTTGGAAATGAAAATAGAAAGTTTCAGAGTGAATGGAAAAATTTGTATTTTTTTATTCATGTAAAAGACAATGCTGTATGTTTGATTTGTCGTCATACAATTACAATTACAATCTAAAATGACATTATAAACAAAAATAAGTTGAATACCGATTGTTATCAAGATATCAAATCCTTTGTATCAAAGCTTCAGTTTTATGAAAATCAATTACGGTCAAACAATTTGATTCATTTGCCATTAATAAAGGACTATAAAAGTGACCATAAAAATTTCTTCAAAAATTCTACTGAAATCGCAAAATTTTTGAAGAATTCAATACGAGATTTTTATACATGCAAAAGTTTGAGGAAATGTTCAAAATGTCCTTAGCTCCATTTAATGTAGAGGTGAAATCAGCGCATCCAAATTTACAAATGGAGCTAATAGAATTACAATCAAGCAAGTACGAAGGGAATAAGATTGAATATTATTAAAAATATATCCTCCAGGATAAATTTCCAAATTTAAAGCGATTGGATTTGGAACTACTTATCGCTGCGAATCATATTTCCCAAATTAAACCTGATGAAAACAAAGTGCCGTAGAAGGTTACTCGGTGAAAACATGACCAATCAATCAACTACGATGAGCGTTGACTAAATTATCCGTTGATATTAAAAAGATCTCAAGTAAAATACAAAAACAAGTGTCGCATTAATTGTAAGATAATAAAATATTTTGAATAATTTGTTGTTTTATTTTTATATGTGCGGCCCACTTCAGTTCAGTAAATGATTTTTGGCCTACCAACCGATTTGGACTGGGTACCCCTGATTTAAGGATATATTTTACTATATGGTAACTAATTACACTATTTTGCGAATTAAAAAAAACTAATTCAATAGGGATAATGAACTGAATTGGAGATATTTCTAAACAATGGCCAAACCGAAAGAACAATCAAGTAGATGATGTCGAGCGACCCCGACTTCTGATGAAGCGCGAGTCCTCGTGTCATTCGGGACCTTGAATATTATGTGAGGTAGAACAACTAGCTATGGCGAGTTCTGGATCCTATTAGACTTCACCTAACTCGAAAATGCATAAGACCTACCACATCAAGAGATTGTTCATCCTCAAAGAAAATACTTTAACTATGAGCCCAGAATCAACCAAGCGATCAAATGTCTAAACACACAGCACATTTTACCAAACAATCTATTCTAAATTGTGTTTTTAGTATAAAAAAACTGAAATTTAATTTTTTTTCGTATTACATTTTCGTTTGTTGAGGGTTATAATAAAAACTTAGAGAATATGATTAAATTATAGGAATATTTAAATAACACAATAATAATCATTCCATTCAGTAGATATAACAATAGAAAACTTCATGGCGGATATCTTTCGGCTCTTAAAGGAGCACTATAAATGCCAGAAACGTAATGAGCGGCTTAAACTCAAGTGTCACAAGTTGGAAGCGACCTGATTTAATCCGAGACAAAAGAAACAACACAACCAAGATGTGTTTCTGCTACAAGAACAAGCAACATGAGATCAAATAGAGATACGACACCTTAAGTTAAGAATCAGACAGCTGGAAACTGAAGAAAGACAATGTGGAAAGGACATTATCAAACATGGAGTGTTGTTTGTCGCTTTAAGAGAGTTATTTCTATCGAATTGAGACGCGTGCCTAAGATCCTAAAAAACCTAAGATACAACCCTATGAGCTATGAAGCGATAAAAATCCGGGAAGAAAGAGAAGATTCGATGGCGAGCGCGGAAAGACGCCAGGATTGTTGTTTAGGAGTGCAGAATGAAATTGACTGAAGAAGTAAATGTGTTTACTGAAGAAAATTGATGTGACAATCGTGCATACATAATAATTCTTTTGTGTAATTCATTAGTTCGTTTGGATCAGTATACGTAAAGGGATCGAATTATGAAATCTAACAAATATCTCCAATCAATAGTCCATGAACACTTATGAATTAATACTAATTCAAATTCTCCGAATGAGAGTTTACATTTTTTAAGCATTCGCCTATTTATTAAATTACCAATGTTGATTGTTAAACGAGCAATAGATGGTAAAACAGGCTTGTAGCGGTCGACATTGGTAATTTAATAAATGGGCGAATGCTTAAAAAATGTAAATTCCTTTTCTCCTTTGTACTAATTAATTAGTAATGACCTTTGTTTTGCATTCTTGTTTGTTTTCTTTTGTTTGGTTTCTTTTTCTCATTTTCCAAATTTCCAGATTCTGGGGATGTCTAATCAAAACTTGAGTGATGATAAATTATCTAAAGTGGAAATGAACAGCTTGTGAAATTATATGTGTCACTCTAAAACATGCGATCCTCACAGACGGAAATTATGAAAAAAAATTTACTGTACATATTTTCATATATAAAATAACTTCGTAATAATTAAGGGCCCCAGACCTCGAAGTCCATAGGAAGTGTCTTATTGTCTAAAAGTAAATATGTCACTGTATATTAGAACTTCTGTTGTCTGAATAATTGTGATCTATTTCTATTGGTGATCTCGATCGGAATCTTTGTATGTTTATATATGGTCCATGTTGATTGGGACTGTTACTGTGATAATCATTTCTGTTATCATTTCAATGAAAAAGTCTCTTGATTATTTGTTATTATTCTGTATTATTTGCCTCATGAAGACCATTGTCCACATGTATTGTTGATTGGACATTTAATAAATTTATTTGCTTCAGAATTTTTATTATTTTCTGAAAGGTTTTATTTCACAGAAAGTTAATCCACTTTCTGTTTGAACCGATTTTCAAGAAATTATAATTCTTGCCCATTCATATAAAATCTGTCTCACTGAATTTCATGTTTGGACAAGATCTTTAATATATTGGAAGATGAAATATTCTCCACATATTCATAATAGTTGCTGTCCTTTCTTCGTAATCTCTTTCATTTTTGTAAGACCTTTTTAACACATAATACTGATAAAATATCATTTTTATGTAAAAAATGTTTTGAATTTTATGTAAAATAATGATAAATTATGAGATAGAAATTTGCTGAACTGAAAAACAAAAACGTTTGGAATAGACAAAGTAGCGTAGAAGGAGAGGACGGAGAGATAAAACTGATATTTAATATATTTTTAATAATTAATACATTTTTTATTGAATTAAAAATATGATTTCATCGTTTCTGTATTGATTAAATTTTATATATATCATTGAATATTTAAAAAATAATTATTTAATAATAATAATAATAATATTAATAATAATAATAATAATAATAATAATAATAATAATAATAATAATAATAATAATAATAATTAATAATAATAATAATAATAATAATAATAATAATAATAATAATAATAATAATAATAATAATAATAATAATAATAATAATAATAATAATAATAATAATATTAATAATAATAATAATAATAATAATATTAATAATAATAATAATAATAATAATAATAATAATAATAATAATAATAATAATAATAATAATAATAATAATAATAATAATAATAATAATAAAAGGTGGTAATTAAAATTTTTAAGAATTTTTTTAATTCTTTGAAATTAGAGCATTAATATTATTTTTAAATTTAAAATAAAAAATTCAGTTTGGAAATTTTATCTTTTATCAGAGTTTACCAAATATGTAATTACATAATACTTAAAACTCCCATTCGTAATATCCAGCATAGCAGAACTTGGCATCAGATAAATCTATTGGTGTGTGTTTACAGATCCTTGCATCACAGAACTTTGGAAATTAATAAATATAATATCAGATGCATACAGAATGTAAAAATATGGGTCTGTAGTGCAAATTTACAAAACGGATTACAGGTGTACTGGTTGTATATTTAAATATAATATAAAAAGGGGGAAATAATATAGGAAATCATATCAAACTTTGAATTCTAATAAAAAAAATGGAGGCAATCAAAAAGAAGATGTTGACCATGAAAATGGAAAAAGAAAATGCCAGAGATATGTAAATAAGACTTTTATAAATAATTAATATTATTCAAAAAAATATTTTTTTTACTAATTTCAGAGCTGATCAGTTTGAACAGGAATTGAAAGCTAAGGAATTGGAGAAAATGAAAAAGATGAAGAAATTTTGGAAGTACAGAAAAAACTCCAACAAGTGATTTCTGAATGTGAAAGTGCAGAAACCGCTTTGAAAGAAGTCAATGAAACTCTTCAGGCTACTGAAAAGAGAGCTATCGAAGCTGAAAGTGAAGTTCAAGGCTTATCGAAAAGAATTCGAGTACAAGAAGATGACTTGGAACAAACCGAAACCAGATTGCAGGAAGCTACTGTTAAATTGGAAGAAGCTACAAAAGCAGCAGATGAAAGTGAAAGAACAAGAAAAGTATTGGAAACTCGATGTTTAGCTGATGAAGAAAGACTTGTCCAATTGGACGAACAGTTAAAAGAGGCTAAATACATTGCTGAAGAAGCTGATAGAAAATACGATGAGGCATCTCGAAAATTAGCAATTACAGAAGTCGATCTTGAACGAGCTGAACATCGATTGGAGGCTGCAGATTACAAAATTTCTTCTCTTGAAGAAGAATTGATGGTTGTTGGAAACACCATGAAGTCGTTGGAGATATCGGAACAAGAAGCTGTTCAAAAGAAGAAGTTTACGAAGCGTCTGTGAGAGATTTAAGCTCGAAATTACGAAATGTAACTCATTTTGATAATTGATAAAATATTTATTAATCTCTAGGTTGATCAAAGAGCTTCTGAATCTGAAAGCCAAGTATCAAAATTGCAGGCGGAAGTTGACAATCTCGAAGGTTGATTTTCATTTGAATTCCAATACGTATATTTTATGGGAAATTTTTTCAGATGAATTAGTGAAAGAAAAAGAAAAATATAAATTTCTCAGTGCTGAATTGGATTCAGCTTTTGCTGAATTGACCGGATACTAAAGAAACAAAAAAGGTCTTTCGATAAAACAATTTCGAATAAAAATTAGCACTTGTGATGAATTGAATATTTATTAAATTTTCATTTTTCTTTTCTTGATAATTAATAATTATAAAAATATTTTAAATAATAAATAATTTTTGTGAATAACAATTTAAAATCTTTTAATTTCAATGTAAAATGCAATTTTT